>QJPP01004928.1:0-128575 GCA_003996215.1 Jaltomata sinuosa
CTTCATCCTCTTACCTCCTTATATAGAAGGAAAAAACGACTCTTACTATTTACAAATGACTCTTACTATTCACAAATGACTTTCATGAACGACCTTTACTGTTCATGAATGACTCTTACTATTTACTTTACGACTTTTTATAATAAAACAAAAATTATACTATTCCTATTTTTACATCTGTCCCTTATTTTATGGCTTTTTTACAATACGGTACAAAGACTTGATAGGGACATTTATCTACCTTTTGAAGACTTTATAACTTTACATCTTTTTCAAGCTTTACTATTTGTTTCTTGACTTTTTTGTTTCTTTTTTCCGTATATCTTTGTTTCTTTCATTTATTTCTTTCCGCATATCTTTTCCACGTATCTTCATTCCAGCTGTACATCTGGTATCTCTGTCATATCTCTTCCATTGCATTTTGAACAACGATGATCTGGATATTTATGACTAATTATCTTGCAGTATCTTGTTAATAGATTTTGAGAAATAAATTCATTCTTCAATGCTCTTGTCGTCGGTTTTTCTTCTGGTCTAAGTAATGATAATATCCATTGCTGAACTTCTTCCATATCTGCTTCTCTTACACTTCTTGAATTTGAATAAATCATTAATTGGTCTCTGGCGTAGTAGCTCCATATTGCGTTTCCATTTAGATAATTATCTGCTAGCTCTTGAATAATAGTTGAAATTCCAATAATTCGTTTGTTTGCATAGATATTGGGTATCTCGATCATAGGTATTTCTGGTTGTGTTATTATATCGTCTGGTAATATCATGTTTTTTGTCAATCCTACTTTACAACTTGGATCACTGGTTTTATCTCGTCATATAATATCTCTGCTGGTGCTGTATAAAATTTCACATAGAATAAATTTCCTTTCGTAACTCTTTTGTAGGTTAGAAATGCTTGGTGTATCTCTGGTATTCCTTGTAGCTCTTCTCCGTCATATACATAGTAGAAACTGATTCTAGTGATCACAGTTATAGAGGAATTCTCAAATATAGATATAATAATGAAGAAATCGAACATCATTGTAGATATTATTCGGGATCATACACGGAACCACAATTAAAATGGGAAATAAATAGAAAAGAACTATTTGGGTTATATAAATGTGTGTTAGCATTTGAGCCATATATTGTTTATAATAAATTTATTGTAAGAACAGATAATACACAAGTAAAGTGGTGGATAACGCGAAAAATACCAGACTCGGTGACAACAAAGAAAATAAGAAGGCTTGTATTAAACATACAAAATTTTACATTTACAATTGAGGTAATAAGGACTGACAAAAATGTTATTGCAGACTACCTATCAAGACAAAGGTACCCAAACTGAGCCAAAAGATAATACAATGAATAAGATACTCGAAGCCATTACTACACTTTGTATTAAAGTGGATAGTATGGATGAAGAGATAAAAAAGCTAAAGACTAATGAAGTTAATCTGAAGTCTAAGGCTAAAGATAGCAGTCCCCAGGAAGACTATAAACGTCCGGAGCTAGAAGGAGACGTTGGGAAACTCCGAAAAACCCAAAACAATTTATTTGCTAATAATGCAGGTACAAGTGCAGGTACAAGCGGACAACCTACAAAACCACAATACAAAAATACCAATTTAAATACAATGTTCACAAACCCATTTACTCAAAAAATACAAAAACCAGTCATGGCACCACCCCAAATAAATACATACGCAGCAAGTTTACACCAAGAGAAAAAGATATACAACCATTTGTCCCAAAGCTACATACAAAACATATATAGAATCCAGACATATTTAAACCTAAACCCAAGATCAGTTACAACTACAGACCCAACCCAAGACTACATAACCCAAAAATTACAAGGATATAACAGACTTATCGCACAGCCAAAGACAAGTTCGAACCTAGTCAAAACATGTTACCATTATGGACTACTTAGTACAGTATATACATATGACGGAGAAGAGCTACAAGGAATACCAGAGATACACCAAGCATTTCTAACCTACAAAAGAGTTACGAAAGGAAATTTATTCTATGTGAAATTTTATACAGCACCAGCAGAGATATTATATGACGAGATAAAACCAGTGATCCAAGTTGTAAAGCTAGGATTGACAAAAAACATGATATTACCAGACGATATAATAACACAACCAGAAATACCTATGATCGAAATACCCAATTTCTATGCAAACAAACGAATTATTGGAATTTCAACTATTATTCAAGAGCTACAGATAATTATTTAAATGGAAACGCAATATGGAGCTACTACGCCAGAGACCAATTAATGATTTATTCAAATTCAAGAAGTGTAAGAGAAGCAGATATGGAAGAAGTCCAGCAATGGATATTATCATTACTTAGACCAGAAGAAAAACCGACGACAAGAGCATTGAAGAACGAATTTATTTCTCAAAATCTATTAACAAGATACTGCAAGATAATTAGTCATAAATATCCAGATCATCGTTGTTCAAAATGCAATGGAAGAGATATGACAGAGATACCAGATGTACAGCTGGTATGAAGATACGTGGAAAAGATATGCGGAAAGAAATAAATGAAAGAAACAAAGATATACGGAAAGAAGAAACAAAAAAGTCAAGAAACAAATAGTAAAGCTTGAAAAAGATGTAAAGTTATAAAGTCTTCAAAAGGTAGATAAATGTCCCTATCAAGTTTTTGTACCGTATTGTAAAAAAGCCATAAAATAAGGGACAAATGTAAAAATAGGAATAGTATAATTTTTGTTTTATTATAAAAAGTCGTAAAGTAAATAGTAAGAGTCATTCATGAACAGTAAAGGTCGTTCATGAAAGGTCATTTGTGAATAGTAAGAGTCATTTGTAAATAGTAAGAGTCGTTTTTTCCTTCTATATAAGGAGGTAAGAGGATGAAGGGAAGAGGCAGATCAAGAATCATCAGAACATCATCGAGCATCAGAAAAAATCAAAGAAAATCCCTCACCCCTTAATCCTCACTTGTAAACCTTTCATATACATAAATAAAATATATATCTTTTAAGTAAGCTATGGAGCATCTAGACGAGCTAAAAAATCAGGTATACTTATTCATAGTCATGTATAGTTAAACTTTTATATTTATACTTATTCATAGTCATGTATAGTTAAACTTTTATATTCCTTATAATCTCTTTTATATCATAATTGTTTATCATGTTTTAGTACTGTTATAAAGAACATCTTAAGAAGGCTTGCCATGGCTAAATATTGCTGAGAGTAGTTAAGCCCAGACTATGCCATCCTAAGGTCGAAACCGGTAGGCAAGGAGGCCGTTTAGGGGAGTAGACAGAGTTGAGGCGCTGTTAGGGTAAACGATTGAAGCAAGAAAAGCATGGTAGTGGCTAGAAGAGATTGTTCAAAATAACTTATTAAAAGATGATGAACTTTATGATAAACAAAGAGATTAGAGGGAATATGTTTAGTAAAAAACATGACAAGAATAAATATCGATTTAATGAGCAATAATACGTACCTAATAAATGATGATAATAATTATAAAATACTCATATTATATATCCTTAAACAACTTAATAACGATATTAGGAGAAAAATCTACGATATTTTAGTTACTTTTGAGATAATAGAAATAATGGAACAAAGATGGATAGAACTAATTATACCAGATAACATAGATAATTTAGATTTATACGAACTAGATTTATATTCGGATCAATAAAAGCATTTAATCAAAATATGAATACAGAATCATTTGAAAAATGGAGACACACCAAAGAACTAATAGATTTCCAAATATACCTAATAAAACAAAATTTAGATATTTATTTAGAAACAGGAGATACTAAATTTTTAAAATATATGAAAAATAATATAATAAACCTTCAAAAATCACATATAAGAGAAAAATAATTATATGAAGCAACTTTCACATAAAAATAAAAATAACAGTAAATAATGGACTCAACTACAAAAATGGATGAATCTACCCACGAATTAAAAATAATAAGTAACCCCTCAAAATACCAAATATTCTTTAAAGATAAAATATTAATCACTATCATTAAAACAGTTAATCTTAACAGAGATTTACAACAAATTATACTTGATAAAATTATTAATTCTACAGAAGATTTTTGGCCATACGAATCAGATATATATTCAGATATAGACTCAATTAAAAATAATGAATAAAAACACTTCCGCACACATACCGCGCACTGGCACTCCAAAAATCAATCTAATCTATTCCTTGCCCTTTACATGGGACTTGAAATGCCACCCTTTCAATTTTTCTCTTCCTTTTTTGTTTATCCATCCAATTTCTGAAGCTCAGTCGCCCCTACTAAATTTAAATTTGGACCTAGTAGACCCACTAAATGGGAGAAAAAAGCCCAAAGAAGTCCCTTATCTCAAAGTGATCCTTGAATTTTCACATGGAGCATTAATATTTAATACTTCGTGTTTGCAATATTGTTGCACTTTTGGTCCTCCCCCAAACTTCCGCCTATTTTTTAACGTTGGTTTTGTCCACAATTAAGTGTATTAAATGTCCAATCGTCTTCCTCTATGTTTAATAGAAACAATAACTCCATGTGAGAAAAGATGACTAAGAAGAGGGCTTCTTATTCTGTTTCGTACAAACATCATTGCAGCTAAACCAAGAACTTACCTTTGTTTTTCGAACTATATCAATTTATTGTAGACAAATGATGCTGCAAGAAAAGAAAATTTTGTACTGTTGCATGTGAAATCTGACGTGATGAACCTCTTGATGTAAAAAAAAAGAAGAAGATAGAAGTATGAGGAGGACTGTACCAACACTATAAACATGGAGGACTATAGTGTTCCATGTGAAAGAACAAGGATGACTTTGAGTCTAAACCCAAAGATAAGGGACTATTTTAAGCTTTTTCTCCACTAAAAGGTGTAAAGTGCTCCTTTGGCAAGTGGTTATCCATACCCTAGGCTCGATCCTTTCAACTTTCAAGGGTGACAATTCGTAAATAATTCGAGCTCGGAATGAACCATCTTGTGCAGTGAAAAGATGGCTGCCGCATCTCACTTAACCGCACAAAGTCACAGAGCAACATAATAGAAAAAATCCACAGATTTTAATAAAATGCAAATATGGCTTTCGCCATAAAAGTTCAGCTTCTCGAGTGGTAACTCAAAAAGTATAAGATCAATCAAGCGATGTAGCAGTATTCTATAGTGTTCCATGAGTATGCTCTTAAAAGGTATTCATGTCACAAGTTTAATTCTACTATAACAATGTTGAAACTTTTTCCATAACAATCCAGTTACAAGATCCACCAGATGAAGATACAGTCAGACTTCTCTATGATAGTCATCATCTATATATTATAGAGAGGTTTGACTGTATTATATAATTGCTCCACGGGTTTAATTCTGCTATCACTCAATGAAGCTCTTTACATGCAAACCATTTAAAGTTCCACTAGATGATGGCATTCTACCATCAAAATTGCACCCAAAAGGCAGCATCTGGTGACACTTGAAAAGTTAATCTTTTACCAGTTTATGAATACATAAAAATAAAGTTTGTATATTTAGTTGCATATTAGACACAACATACCATCATGACACATTGTGCCCAACATTTTTCTCAAGCTACAGTATTGTGCCTTAGATATATGGCCTGATCTGTTCAAAACAACATCCCCTGCAAAAATATGTACGCATTGTCCTGCGAGTCTATGCACTTATGGTTTTACCTACAAGACATGCCAATACTCATCAGAAGTTCCAAATACTATTTAAGAAATGTAATTTTGTCCCGATTTAAATATCTGCGGGAGCCAAACCAACTGAGTGAACAATGAACTTTCCAAACACTTCAATGAAGAAATGAGTAGTAATAGGGTATATTTAGAGCAACAACAAACTGTATTCAAACATAGCGGAGCAACATTGCTTCTAAGAATTGATACAAATAAATGCAGATGAAGAATCAAATTTGATACAACTGGTTTTTATAACTATGGCTCCAGTCAGAATCCGCAGAAGAAACTAAGCCACAACCTTCAGTCTGTATGGACTCTGCACACAAATTCGCTTCTGGGAGAGGAGACTTTAACTTTCCATTCCGAGAAAACTCGTGTTTGTGCTCTAGAAATTCAGGAGACTGAGAACCACTCTCTGGTAAAAGATCATTTTCTTCATGGGGGCTAGATTCAACACCAATATTTGTCTTTGCATTAGTGTAACAGTAGCCCCCATTCTCATCATCTGATAAGCATCTGCAGCAATCTAATTCATCACTCTCAAAAATCCAACTCACTATCCCATCCCTCCATGATATCCTCATTTGAGATTGTGATACATTGTCTAATGTAGAGTCAGACACCCAGGAAGCACTAGTAAACTTAAAATGCATATCAGGCGGATCCAATGCTGATGGTTGAGTCATAGGTGATAAACTTGTTTTGTGAAGAAAATCTGCCACTGAATCAAGTTCAGCCCCAAGGTTGTCTCCATGATCACCTGAATGTAACCATGAAAGGCCACCACACTTGCCTGAGTTCGAATCTGATTTGGGGGTTTGAATAACATTCCCACTGCTCAAAGAAGCCGTAGAGCACGGAGAATTCTCTCTAACAAGACTGCATGAACATTTCCACTCATCCGGGACTTCCACATCAGGACAACAAGATATAGCCAGGGGTGAAGATGGAAACAAATTCCTCCCCATCTCGTCAGACGATGAATGTCTAAGTTCAGGACTTCCAGGAGAATGCAAAACAATCCGAGCTTTTCCACCAGTTCGTGCTGCATCCCTATTTACACTATCACAGTACTTTGCTCTGTTATGTACTGAATCAGAAGTACTCCCAGAACATATTGAAGTTGAATACGGCAACTCAGACGTGGCAGATCCAGTCAACATCCTAAATTCGTTTACGGATTCACCCTCAGAACAAATGTCATTATTCTCACGGGAAGGAGATAAAAGCCAATGCATAGAAGCCAATGCAGGCAAAGGAATCAAAGAAGCCCTACTAGACTTGTTAGGTACAGCATCCCTTCCAGTCCCCTCACACTTTGTATCCTCTGAGCCACTGGCTTTTTCGCAATCTGATGAATGAATTAAGGTTCCTATAGTGAGAATACCTCTAGGCCTACACTTCCTTTTATCAGTGACACCAGAGAGAACATGGCCAGCAGCATAACAAGGTGTTGCAGCTGAAACCAGCCCAGTGGATAGCCCACATTGTATTTCAGGGGATACTGAGGCCTCAATGGGAGGTGTTTTTGTAGCATTACTAGTTGTATTTGAGTTCTCACCATTATGATCTAAAGTTGCACGGTCAATACCAGAACCAGATGCAAATTTACCTAGAGGGGTACAATTCTCAAAACGAGTCAAATTGCTATCTAAATCCAAAAGCTGAACGTGTTCACCTGAGCTATTTCCTTCCTCCTTTTGCTTCAAACTCTTCCCCATTCTTACCGACCCGAATGGTGATTTCTTCACAGTATTGCTCAGATTTGAGTTTCGGGAGGAGGGTTTCTTCCCAGATAGGAAAGGAGGCTTCTTTTTGGGTTTTTGTGTAGTGGGTCTTGGTAAATCATTCTCGTTGGTGGACTTAGATCTCAAACGTGTGGTTTTAGGCACTGGGTTTGAAATTCTCGAAGAAACTTTCGGCTTTTGGGGGAGATGCATTCTGGAAGAAGAAGAAGAAGAAGAGGAAGAGGAAGAATTTGAAGAAATGAGAAAAGGAAGATGACCTCTTGGAGCTTCAATGGACATGGAAGAGGAAGTTGAACCATTGCTACTCTTGCTGTTACATCTCGGAATAACATTCAGATCTTGCAAAGGGCTTCTCTTTTCATAACTCCATTTCTTATCCTTGTGCTTTTTCTCCATTTTCTGATTTGCAATGAAAGTAGTTGCTGATTTTGAATGTTGCGATCTGTATGAACTTAACTTGCAGACAGTAGCTAGGGCAAAAGATTGATTGCGGTTTGTGTACTCTCCTGTATGGCTGTGAAAATGGTGGATTTCAACACAGAAAAGAGAATTTGTTCTTTTCTGTAACGTCTATCTAGATCC
Source organism: Jaltomata sinuosa (assembly GCA_003996215.1). Lineage (NCBI taxonomy): Eukaryota > Viridiplantae > Streptophyta > Magnoliopsida > Solanales > Solanaceae > Jaltomata > Jaltomata sinuosa. Next base: position 8,056 of record QJPP01004928.1, read on the forward strand.
TGGACTATGCTTTTGTCAGTTAGTGACCAGTGCCTTTTGGACTGGCCCATATATTTCCTGGGCTGGACTCTCTACATTTGGGGGTCCTTTGGTAGTTTGGCAAGAGATATTAAAGAAGGGAAAATTACGTAACAAACCAACATTAGAGGTCTAATTACGCTCCATGCATATAGTTTAAATCAACTACGCTCCTTGTCAATTAGTCAAAACTATTGGTATAGAGTTTCTCCTTCTCCCATCTATTCCTTTCTCCCTCTCCCTCTCCCAACATTAGGTCAAATCTCGATGCTTTGTTGATCATCTTATCTTATTTGGTCAACGACCCAAAAACGAAAATACATAAAAACAAATGTTACTATTAATTTCGTTATAGATTTATACTCTACTTGTCCTCACTCCATCAAGTTGCCCTGATTTTAGCGTTGAATATGGTAGGTCAAATTGCAGCCCATATTGTTGAAATAAAATAAAAATATTGAACCCCATGCATTAAATAGGACCACTATCGAATTGTATGGTAAGTCAAATTGCAGCCCATACTAACGAATTATATTTTTTATTCGTTAGTACTAATTTGTATTCGTTGATAAGAATTATATTTTGTATTTTTTGATACAATTGAATACAAATTGTATTTGTTGATACGAATCGTTTATACAAATGTATTCATTGATACGAATTGTATTTTGTATTCGTTGATACAATTGAATAAAAATTGTGTTTTGTATTCGTTGATACAATTGTATTCGTTCGTTGATACGAATTGTATTTTATATTCGTCGGTACAAATTGTATTTTGTATTTGTTGATACAATTGAATACAAATTGTATTAGTTGATACAAATTATATTTTGGATTCGTTGATACAATTGTATTCGTTCGTTGATGCGAATTGTATTTTATATTCGTTGGTATAAATTGTATTTTGTATTTGTTGATACATATCAATACAATTGAATACAATTATATTCGTTAATACAAATTGTATTTATTGATATAATTGTATTCGAAAGAAAAAAAAAAAAGAAGGCTGGAAATACAAATACAAATAGGGAAAGAAGAGTGAAAGAGAAAGGGGGAGAGTCAGAGAGCAAGAGAGAAAAGAGAAAGAGGGAGAGAGACGTGAGAAGGAAGAGAAAGAGGGAGAGCAACAAAAAGAAGGAGAAAGATATCAAACATGTTTTTTTTTAATTTTTTGCTTGGCATTCAAATAGTTGGTATAAATTGTAATTAGTAAAGTGTTGGTATAAAAATCCAATTAATTTCAATTGGGCTGGTATTTTTGAAATTTGCTCATTAAAGAAAAAGTAGATTATATAAGTAAGCAAGATTAAAATATACATTGCATTTTTTTAGCATAAGAATGCTAATTACATTTATAGCCATATAATAATTACCATATTAGTAAAATCCTAATATAAAAATTGAACCCCTATTTAATGTCTAAAATCTTGCTGAATATTAATTAATGATCTGTTCCAAATTTATTGCCTTTTATCTAGCCTAACACTCAATATTTTTTTACTTCAAAAGTATGCCTGTTTTTTTTTGTGGATCATTATTTTTTTGTATTTGAAAAATTCAAATTTTTAATTATAATATATGTTAAATATACATTATTCTAATTAAGTTTGTACCATAAACATTCACAAATACACTATACAAATGCATATATTTTTTCTTTAGCTTTTCATAATATATATATATATATATATATATATATATATATATATATATATATATATATATATATAATTACATACTAAATATTATATATATGTAATTGTATATTTTTAATGATACAGAAAATATAAATGGTCTTGTTGCAGTATATATTAAGAATGACACGATATTTTAATTTATATTATATTATTATTTTTAAAGTCAACAAATATTTTAATAATATGTATAATTTTGATTAATTAATTTCTAATAAAAATCAATTGTTCTTAAATAAAAATTACAAAAGAGAATTAATGTCCGTTAAAAAAGGAATATATATATATATATATATATATATATATGTATATTTGACGAAATATTAATATGATATAAAATAATCACAGTATGTATTGATGAAAAATTAATATAGTATAAAATAGTCAAATTATATATTGATGAAGTATTAATATATAATATGAAATAGTCACACTATAATATACTTAAATTATATTAATGGTGTTTTTTAAAAAAGTTATCAAAATAAATATAAAATTTAAAGAAAAAATAGAAGAAAGTTATGAGGGAGAGAGAAAATAACATCTATAGTTAATCTATTTATGGAAAAGATTCTTTAATTTATGAAGGGAGTTAAAACATTTGAATGGATTAATTATTGTACTTACGTTTTTATAGATGCTTATTGATAATGCAGATTTTTATGTAAATGTCAAAAGTGAAATAAAAGATGCTATTTATGAAAGGATGCGATAGTTATGCCATTTTCATAATTAATTATATAAAATGTGTTTTACAACATAAAAAACTCAAGAAAATAATAATGTATGTAGTAGTTTTTGTATTATTTAATTTCTTGTTTAGTAATGGTTTTATAACCTATATATAACTTTATAATAGCATGGATAGTGCAAGACTCTCAAATTAGAAGATTAGAAAGGGGAAAAGAATTGATTTTTGAAAGAGAGGAACACCAACTCAAGTATTTGATACTTGGAACCTTGATCAATAGTAAAAGAATCAGACAATTAAGAAGAAAAGGAGGAGGAGGAGGAGTAGAGCTGGACATATTTTGATCCAGATCGGAAAAAATCGAGCGAACTGAAATCTTTTTGATTTTTGATTAATTCGATTGGTTTCGATTTTAATTTTCAAAAATTTTCTAATTCGATTCGATTTTTGGTTCTTTTTTTTTTAAATAAATTCGGTTAACCGAAAAACCAAAGTATATATATATACAATATATTGTATATATGATAATGTTCAAAAGCACTCTCTCGTAGGAGGTGGTAACGATCGCCGAGCAAAAAAGTAAGTAACCCAACGGGATGTCGGGGTCGAATCCACGGAGAATGGGATGATTGTTTGCAACTAAACATCAGAGTTCAATTCACTAGCGTGAGCAACTGTTCAAGCAATTTAAAGTAAAATTGGGGGGAAAAATTGGGAAAATAATTCACAATGTAACAAAAACAGACGTAAACACAATTGAGTAATTAAGAGAAGAAAAACTAGGGGCGTGCTTTCGATGGGGTCTTAAGATGGGATAGGGGTCGATTAATCAAACAAACTTTCAATTAAGAGAATGAAAAACTTGGTTTAAGCTACACTAAATAGTCTTTCAACCCATTAAGCATATTTACTATGATCTTTTTTCAAGCCCCATAGTTTAATCATCAAACCAACCAATTAACACTTGGGTGAGTCAAACTATCTCTAGATTTGACTCTTAGATGAGTATTTTCTATAACCAAACTATTTCTAGCCTTGATTTGTGGTGAAAATCTCAAATCCCCATATTGAATTCTTATCCAATTCATGAACTCCTCTTTCAAGCAAGTACCATATCAGTAAACTAAATTAATGTTTGCAACCATCAATTTTATAATTAAAACATGAAGAATTCAATAGACCCATACTCAATAATCGATTATAAGCTTAATTAATCAACACTCATTTCCAATTTCAAATTTCCATCATGCACACACCCGTAGAACAGAATTTAGCAACTCATATCAAAGGAATAAAAGAAAATACCAATTGGATTTCCCAAAATTCCATTCATTATGTAAGCTAAGTTCAAATTCCAAGCTCCAAATTGCTTACAAATGGTGTTTTTCAATGAGAAAAAAGAAGAGAGAAAAGTGTACTCTCAATACTCTTCCTTGGAAAAGAAAAACCTGATGAATAATTCTTAGTACAGTCCCCAAAAAGGATTTTAGAACCTTTTCAAATACGTCACACATATTTGGACAAAATTGCCCTTTGAGGCATGTGCAATGTGAGGTGCGACAACACCTGCGATTGCACCTTGAGATTTGCAGAGCGCAGGTGCCTATCTCTTCAAGCAGTGAAGTTCCAGCAATGTGCGAGTCAGGTGCGAGGGGCTGGGCGATTGCCTTTGATAAAGAGTGGCTCGCATGTGATCTCAGGCAGTTTCTGATCCTCCATGTTTCGCAGGTGCCTCTTTGTGGCTCGCACATCACTTCGCCTCTCTTTACAAATTTTTCCCCTTCTGGGCACCTTTGTACTTTAGCTCCATTTTAAGTTCTTTGGGTTCAACTCCTTTGCTTTCTTTCTTTTACCAAGAGTACCTGCATTTACATCATTAAAGAAAATAAGTACCTCTAATTCTCATCAAATCATGGAAATAATTCATGAATAAAGGCTCAATAAGTTGGTAGATTACCAACTTATCAAACCCTCAAACTTAAACTATTGCTTGTCCTCAAGCAAGACACTCACAAGGTAAGGAATGAAAAAGGGTTCTCAAAACACAAGAGTTGCACACAAGATTATATTGATTCAAAAATTTAAGAAAATACAAACAAAAGACTCAAAGTGAAAAGACTCAACTACGATGCTCATATCAATTGGTGTCACCAAAGTTTCAAGGCAAGTACTCATTTCAAAACTCTTACTAAAGGGATTTCATTTCTCATTCAAAAACAGGGGATTTGTCAGTCAAAAAGAGATTATCAAGCTTCTCAAATCATTGGCATTGACCTTCAAGATTTACCTAGAGATTCGCCACACAACTTGTCTCATTCATTACTATCAATTGAAATAGAGACTTCATAATTCATTTCAAGTGCGTGATGCCACTCACCACAAAAGAGAATCCCACTCACAATCATGCAATTTATAACAAAGGAATTATAAGAGAATCAAAGAGAATCTCACTCTCTCAAAGAAGTTCGAGTGCATACGCATTGAACCATAGACTTGTCATTCATGTAATTCGCTACTAATGTAGAGTTACCAAACTCGAAATCACTAAGGACTTGCAGGCAACGATGTTGGCTAGGGTTAAGGTGACGATTATATTAGGCTCAAGTGACTAAACCTCCCTAATGCTCCTTGTGATCATTCAAAGCACCGCTCACATTTTCAAACATTAACTTTGCCTTATTTCTCTCTCTAACAACCCAAGCTTCCTTTTCAACTTAATCATTCAATACTCTTTTGTTTCATTCATTCGGTAACACCAATTTCTTCTTTCTTTTCCATTCATTCTCTTCATGGAGCATTGTTGAAGCAATTTTTATTTCGAGCATAAGGTGCTACCTTGCATTGAAGTGTATCTCCTTTTCTTCTCCACATTTTGTGCATACACCCCCAAACTTAAACTTTTGTCTATGTTAACATTTCAATTTCCCCTCAAACTTATACTTTTAGCCTATATTTCACTTTCTAGCCATTAGAGATGATGGATGCAAGAATAGAGGATCAAAAAAGGGTCAAGGTGTCTAACAAGGTGCCAAAGAAAAGTCACAAGCTCAAATGAGCTTACTAAGATCGATATAAAGGGAAGGTCATTTGGGTAAAATGTCTATTCAAAAAAGGCCTAAGGCCATCTTCCAAACTAGGAAACATCTAGGATTTTGCCTTGAATCACATTCGGGGCAAGTTCTAAACAACACCTATACACAAGAACAAAGTAAAACCTTACGACACAAAGCATCACAACACATGAATTTCACAGCTAGTCTCAAAATCAATTGGGATAAATAACTTTTGACAAAATATTCCGAGTTCTTCTACACACTCATTTATGAATCGATCAAGCCAAACGGGAAATGTGCAAGTCATGACAAGAGAATGTTTTTAACAAAACTCATTTTTCTCTTTTCCTTAAATTTGTAAATTTCTTGCCAAGAAATTTTTTGGTGGACTCATTTTGGGACAAGCAAAACACGAACTCAATTTAACACTAAAACTTGGCATTTTTCCTTAAGAAAGTCTCCTCTCAATTTATCATAAGGAAACACCAATCCTGTTTGACACAAAAAATAAACAAAAAAAATATTTGCTCCTTGGGAAAGAACTGTGGTATGAAGAAAACCCTCACAGTTTATTCAACTAATCTACTATTAACAAGGCAAATTATCGAGTTATGCGCTCATGGATCGATAAAAAAAGCCTTGGCATAGGTACTAAGTGCGTTGGCAAGGCACGGGTAGTGAAATAATTATGCGTGTAAGACTAACCCGATGATATTGCAACACAGACAACAATATGATAAGCCCGACAAGGGTACAATTTAAATATTAAAAAAAATAAAGGGCCCAGCAAGAGCAATACCACGATCATCCAAACTATGCCCGACAAGGACTAAATTGTCTAACAAGAAAATAAAAAGGCCCGACAAGGGCAACAACTAACAATAAAAATCAATGCACCCCTCCCCCACTTAAAATAAAGCATTGCCCTTAATGCTTAAGCACATAATAATTAAGAAAAAAGTGCAAAGACTCCATGTACTGGCTAATCTTCCTCTTCCTCCTCCTGCGATGTCGGCTCTGAGGTGATGCCTGCTCCTCCCTGGCAAGAATGTGCAGTGTGCTGGGACTCTAAAATCACCTGTTAGAATATTAGATCCCGAGCATCATCAATTTTCTTATCATCGCCACCCAAGGCAGCAAACAAATTATCTATTGGGCCAGGAACAGGGTGAGATGCAGCCATGGCATCCTCGAAAGCACTCAAATCTATAGCCGCTATCGGTGCTTTCCCTTTAGCCTTGTCAACATCCCTCCTAATAGTGATAACAACATGCTCCACAATATCCACCCATTTACACAGTTTGGATATGCTGTACACTATGTCCTTCATAACATTCTTTACAACCCTCTGAATCATGCATGGTAACTTCTCGGCCAGAGTGTTCAACTGATTATCATAAGAGTAGGTTATCTTTACCAGCTTTTAAAAGCCAGTCGGGGCTGAGGCTGAGGATAAAGGTAAAGGCATAGGAGGGGCATCAGTTGTAGAATTTCTTGATTTGTCAGAGTAGGAGTATCAGAGACTAACCCAGCTGGGTATAAGTAGTCGGTTCAAAATTAGCTCCGGAGATATCTGCACCGCCCAAGCCTTTTAACTTCCACTTCTTTATTATGGATGCATCAGTATCAGTCCTTTTCTCAATGTTGATCACCCCAATGGCAGGGGGTAGCTTTGACAAAAGGGAAGTAAGAAATCCCCAGCCCTGGAATGCAGCTTACTGATGAGGACTCGATAGGGAATTAAGGCACCAGGTTGGCGAGCTTTCCGCTTAATCAGCACTGCAACAATTTCACCAAAGTTTATATGCACTCCAGATATAATGCAAGCAATTAGGACAATCCTCTCGTGGGTAATCTTCTAATCATTCTTTGAAGGTAAAAAATAGAGCAGATAAAGCCATACCATAGTCAAGCTTCAAAGTGGAGATCCTGATACCGGATCACGCCTCTCATTTGTTGCCCAAAGAGGTGTCCCAAGGGCAATAAACTATGCATCCCAGCCTATAGGCTTATCCTTTAGAGCGACCTTTGTTGTATATTCAAGAGTTAGAGCAATTAGTATGGTCTAGTAGATAGAATTGATAGCCTCAGGCGTGATGTCCACCTCCTTACCCTGAACCGTCATAGAATCCAAACAAGGAAAATAGTCGATGTTGCTTGTATATTTCATTGCATCCTTCTTAGCTTGGTAGGATGCAAAAAATTTCAATACCACCTCCGAGTAGTATTCTCCTGGCACTTCAATAATAGGAACCACTCTCTCTCAGTAAATTATCGGTGGAAATTTGGCAAGTCATCTCCCACACCAACAAGGTTGAAGATACACTCCAGGGTGAATGGCCGTTTAGCTTTGTATGTGGTGTAGAGGGCCTTCATACCCTCCACACTGAATCGAATTATGTCCTCCTTATTTAATGGTACTGGAGGAGGTGCTGGGGCAACAATGGGAGCTTTCTTCTTTCCTTTGGACTTGTTGGTAGAGGTGGGAGGAGCTGGGGGACTTCTTGAACTGCAGCCTGAATTTCCCCTGCTAGAAGACATTTTCTGCACAAGGAGATTATGAGTACTCAAAAGAAATAACAAAACTCTTTTTGTATTTTAGCAATATTGAAAGGAGGAAATACTAAAAGAAGTTAATAAAATAAAAAGAAATTGCATGCATAGTAGAAGAAAAAGACACCAGGTAAGTTGCTGGCATGTGCGAGTCACATGCGAATCGCAAGTGGAGACTTGCGCTTCGCAAGTGAATTCGCCCATGCTGGCAGAAAACCTTAGTAGAGCAGATGTAAGAGGCAAAGGAAAGTGCAAATTCCCTCAGCCATTTTGTGCATCACATATGCCTTCACCCTTACAGGCAGTAGGTTGGTAATTTTAACACAGACATGTGACTCCGCATGTATTTCGCAGGTGAAGATCTGCGTGTCGCATGCAAAATGCATATGGAAATAGTAGGAATTTTTCAATTCTTCATTTCATGTGCATTACATATGCAATTCACAGAGCAATACCTGTGGAATGCAAGTGCGAACAAGGATATGAACACATAATTTAACAGGACTATGGAAGAACAAACACTAGTTGACCCACTTTTGAGTTATCAGGGTACTCAGACTTCCCCGAAAAACTTCACATACAACAAGACCCGACCATTATGAAATATATGCTTAACGTTTTCCCTTAAGAAGGACGTTACCCTATTTATCATCAGAAATACCAAGCAATCAAGATAAGCATTCAAGCACATTCAACATGACAAGAATTCACTCCCCTCAGCTAAAGCACTCATCGAACAATTTATAACTAATCAAAACAACACAAGGGCGCAGTGATGTGTTATTTCAGCCCATCATAACAATGTTCAATCTAAAACTTGCAAATATGATGATTTGCCCTTAATAATGACGTCACCCAATCTATTATTGGGCCAAATCATACATCATTACAAGTGAAATACTCAGACTTTACCCAAATACTAGAAACTAAGGGCTACAAATAATCACAAGTTGCATGCATCATTCTATTAACATGATCTACCAAGTTTTTCTTAAGCAAAAACAACAATATGCCCCAAAATTGGGGTCTCTAAAATCAGATCTCACCCAAAATTCAATATGGTAGATTAAACTAGCATGCTTAACACATAACATTCACAATCTACTTAAAAATAAGGATTTAACATTGGAAAACTTACTACAATTGAAGAGAGAGATTTAAAAGTAAAAATTTGAAGCTTTTAGTGCCTAATCAATGGAGACCTTAACTTTTTCACCGGAGAAATTGGTGCGGCAGCAGTTGCGTAATAGTGAGGGAGAAAGAGATTGTGGTAGAACTTTGGAAGATTGAGGGAGATTTAAGAGAGAGTAATGGATGTTTTGGGAGAATTATGTGTGAAAAAGTGTTGTGGGTGACAGTCTAAAAGGAAAAGAAAGAAGAAGGGACACGGGTCAATTTTCGTGTTGGGTCGATCAACGAGTAGGTCAAACAAATTTTAAACATACTTGCGCTTGCATCACGATATGCAATTTGCTCATGACGATGTGTGTCTCATATGTCACTTTGCAAGTGATGATTTCTTAGTTGAATTGTTGCCAGCTTTCTATTTTGTCATGCGATGGCAGGGGCGACACACAAATCAACAGGGATAATTTGCCCCTCTAATCGTATGTGCCTTCAACTTTTTATTTTTCTTCTCAGTGCACTGCTAGCAGGGGAATACCACCTGCGATCGCAAACTGACACATGCAAAATGCATGGTCCTTCGCACATGTCCTCCGAAACTTTTCTTCCACTTAGCTATTTTTCAACCTTTATGCATTCTTAAAATACACCAAAAATAACAAAAGGTAAAAGAAATAAACTAGAAACACTTGGGTTGCCTCCTAAGAAGTGCTTGATTTTATGTCATGGCTCAACGATAGTACCTCAACTCTCAATTATTTCCTGATAGCATGCCTATACGATTGGAACAACCCTATCTGAAATATCAGAAGTACTTCTTCATAATCCTCATCGCCTCCTCTTGTTTCCAAGTTGACAACATCATAGATATGGGCACTTGAAGGGTGTCATTTAGATCCATCTGCATGTCTACCATGTATGGTGGCTTGGGTAAGAGCAACCCCTCATGATTCTTCTTTTCTCAAACATCCAGACCACAAGTTGATCATTGGGTGAAGCATCCTTAATCTCAACCCCACCAGGGACTTCAACCATCTCACCCTCGATAACAATCACAGACACAAATCTATACTCATCCAGTGGTTTAGTAGGTTGACACACGTTAAACGTGACCTCTTTGCTCCCCACTCAGAATTTGAGCTCTCCTAGCTCCACATCAATAAGGGCTCTTCCGGTGGCCAAGAGTGGGCTCCCCAAAATAATAGGCACTTCAAGATCAACATCGTAATCCAACACTATGAAATCAACCGGTAAGATGAACTTGTCCACTTTCACCAAGAAATCAAATGATATCCCCAACGGGAGCTTGATTGAACAATCAACCATTAGTAACCCTAATTAGTCTGGGCTTAGAAGTGCCTAAGCCTAACTTCCTAAAAATCACAAAGGGAATCAAATTGATGCTTGCCCCAAGGTCACACATGGTTTTTCTTAATAAGAACACCCCGATGGTACAAGAGATGGTGAAAGCTCCCAGATCCTCTTGTTTAGAAGCTATATTACTTTTCATGATAGCACTACAACTATAGGACACTTCAACCATCCCCACATCAATCACCCATTTCTTCTTTAGCAACTCTTTCATAAACTTAGATATCTCGACATTTGCATAAGAGCGTCAACCAAGGGAATATTGATAGATTATTTTCTGAACATGTCTACAAACTTCTTGAATTGATTATCTTCCTTCTTCTTGATTAACCACTGAGTATATGGAGGAGGGATTTTAAGCAATGACTTTTGCATACTCGGGGCTTTCTCCTTGATCTCAATTGTAATTTGAGGAGGTGAATCAGTCTCGTCCTTCTCCTCTGCAGGCTATCATTATTTTCAACCACATTGGGTTCACTAAGCTTCACTCTAATATCTAGACTTTCATCATTCCTTTTCTCAATCATGACTTCTTCTCCTATCTTTTCATCCTTCTCTATAACGACTTCTTTAGTTGGTTTCCTCACTCCATCAAGCATCCTTCCACTTTGAGTGATAATTGCCATCATATGGCCATTATTTTTTGGATTTGCAAGAGTGTCATTTGGAAGGGTACCTTTCAAACGAGGGTCCATTAGAGATGAGAGATGGTTCATTTGAGCCTCTAAGTGCTTGATTGATGCCAAATGCGAACTCACTATTTGATGAAGAGTGTATACCTCACTTTTCAAATCTTTCATCCTATTGTTTCTAGATTCAACCTTTTTCAACACTTGAGAGAACATGTCTTCAAACTTGGAATATATGGGGTTACTCACACTTGGTTGATATGGAGAAACATCAGTTTTGGGTGGAGGTACATAAGGATTAGCACTTCGGTGATTATAGCGATCACTGTCTCTCTCACACTCTATCCATTGACCTTCATGATCTCAACTTTGCTCTCTATCCCTCCATTGAGTGCCCTTATCTCAGTTCTAACCTTGATTCTCATCTCTTAGATGCCAAGGACCTTGGTTGGTACCTTGATATCCAGGTCGAGAACCCGCCGATAGAAAATAATCTTCCTCATCCATAGGAGAATAAACACCCTCCTCATGAGCTTTTGAACCATAAGTACCCACTACATTTATAGTTTTAGTCCCGGCTCCCATCATATATTTGGCCAACAAGTTAATTTGAGTCATTATTTTGGCCATGGTCTCGTCTCTTTCCTCCTCCGTTCTCCTCATCTCACTAGTCATAATGGAAGAAGTAACACCCGGTGAGACATCAACTTCTCTAGTATGACACACTCTATTGGTTTTTGTCATTCGATCTAAGAGAGCCAAAACGAGACCATAGTTTTGGTCTATAAGCGTTCCACCTGAGATACTATTCGCCACTAATTTGTTCATGGAGTTTATTGCTCGATAGAAGCTTTGAAGAAGAATCCCTTCTGGCAAACCATGGTTTGGACACAACAATAGCTTCTTCTTGAATCTTAGCCATACTTCATGCAATGGCTCATCTAGTAGTTTTCAGAAGTTGGTGATTTCATCCCTCAACTGCATCATCCAAGAAGGTGGGTAAAATCTCACCAAAAAGGCTTCAACTAGTCCATTCCAAGTCATAATAGAGCCCTTTAGGAGCTTTTCAAGCCACGCAGTTGCTTCTCCCGTAAGAGAGAATGAGAATAACCAAAGTCGAATCGACTCTTGAGATATATTTTGGAAGTTGAAGGGCTGACATATTTTGACAAAGTTTAGGATATATCGATTGGCATCTTCATGAGCCAGCCCTCTAAAGAGTCCCTTAATTTAGATCAAATGTAACATCGTATTTGTTATATGAAATACGACATTGCCATTGGGGGTAGTCAGATGGCACCATGGACAATAGGTCCATCTTCCACGTCCATAAATCCGTCAACACTATCTTGATCACCCGCTTGGCTCATGGGCAACCTGTTCGAAATAACACAAACAATAAAAAAAAGTAAAAGAGAATAAACACTCAACAAAAGTAAATTAAATGACAATCAAATGGAAAATCAAGAACCATTTCCCAGCAACGATGCTATTTTTGATGATGTTCAAAAGCACACTCCCATAAGAGGTGGTAACGTTCGCTAATCAAAATAAAAAAGTAATCCAACAGGATGTCGGGGTTAAATCTATGGAGAATAGGATGATTGTTTGCCACTAAACATCAGAGTTCAGTTCACTAGCATGAGCAATTGTTCTATCAATTTAAAGTAAAATAGACATAAATATAATTTAGTAGTCAAGAGAAGGAAAACTAGGGGTGTGATTTCGATGGGGTGTTAAGATGGGATATGGGTCGATTAATCAAACAAACTTTCAATTAAGATCATGGGTATCTTGGTTTAAGCTACACTTAGTAGTCTTTCTGATTATTCAAGCCCCATAGTTTAATCATCAAACCAACCAATTAACACTTGGATGAGTCAAACTATCTCTAGATTTGACTCTTAGATGAGTATTTCTTATAATTAAACTATTTCTGGCCTTCATTTGTGGTGAAAATCTCCAATCCCCACTATCAAATTTTTACCCAATTTATGAACTGCTCTTTCAAGCAAGTACCAAATTAGTAAACTAAATTAATATCCGTAACCATCAATTTAATAATTAAAACATGAAAAATCGATAGACACATACTCAATAATCGATTATAAGCTTAATTAATTAACACCCATTCCCAATTTTAAACACCATCATACATACACCCCTATAATAGAATTTAGCTACTCATATCAAAAGAATAAGAGAATATAACAATTAGATTTCCTAAAATTCCATTAATCATGCAAGCTATTTTCAAATTCCAAGTTCCAAATTGCTTACAAATGGTGTTTTTCAATGAGGAAGAAGAACAGAGAAAGGTGTACTCTCAATACTCTTCCTTGGGAAAGTAAAAACTGATGAATAATTCATAGTACAGACCCCAAAAATGGTTTTAGAACCTTCCCAAATACATCACACGCATTTGGACAAAATTGCCCTTCAGGGCATGTGCGATGTGAGATGCGACGGCACGTGCGATCTCATCTTGAGATTTGCGGATTGCAGGTGCCTATCTCTTCAGGCAGTGAAGTTCCAGCAGTGTGTGATTCAGGTGCGAGGGGCTGGGCAATTGACCTTCACAAAGTGTGGCTCGCATGTGAGACTGCTCATGCAGTTTCTGATGCTCCATGTGCAATGGCACCTGCGAAATACAGGTGCCTCTTTGCGGCTCACACTTTACTTCACCTCTCTTTACAGATTCTTCCCCTTCTGATCACCTTTGTACTTAAGCTCCATTTTAAGCTCTTTGGGTTCAACTCCTTTTCTTTCTTTCTTAGACCAAGAGTACCTGTATTTACATTAATAAAGGTAATAAGTACCTCTAATTCTCATAAAACCATGGAAATAATTCATGAATAAAGGCTCAATAAGTTGGTAGATTACTAACTTATCAATATACATAATCCATTAGGGCCTTAATAAATTTATAACACTCATATAAGGTCCAATAGTTACCAGTCCACCATCCACCAGGCTTAATCCAATCTATACACTCATTTAAAGGTACTTTCATAACTCACAATTGACAAATCCTTAATCCAAAGAGGCAAAGACTCACAAATTGTCGCTACCCTCAACTTTACTCAGCCACACCCGCCTCTCTCACAAGTCACAAATCTCTGATAAATCAAAATTATTGTTGCCCTTGATAAATTGGTAATGTACTAACTTATTTAGCTCTTAAGTATGAATTATTGCCTTGATTGATGCTATTTAGAAGGATTTTATGCTTCTATTCTCTTAAATACAGGCTTTTATGTGAAATAAAGATAGAAGAGAATTTGAGCCCAAATTGACTATAAAAGAAAGCTAAGTCAATAGAATATCGGGAGAGAAGCAACCTAATAAATCTCTGCATTGAGACATGCGTGTTACAAGATGGCACCTGCATTTTACAGGTGCCAATGCAAGATGAAGCATGCAAATTTCCTGAAAGACTAGGCACTTGCGTGTCACATGTAACACCCCAGAAATAGACCCAGCTTTTAAAACTCAGAACTTGCAGAAAATTTGAACTTCCAGAAATCACGGGTCAAGTCCACGAGCTGTGGGTGGTTCCATGAGTCGTGGAAGTGACTCGTGATTCCAGTTCTGTAGACCCTCCTCAGGTCTGAGAACCATGAGTCAGTTTCACGACTCATGAAGGTTTCCACGGGTCATGGAACCAAACCGTGGAACTCATACAGAGAGTGGTCAAGTCCCCTGATTTCCATGACTTAGTTCTACGACTCGTGGAAGCTTCCATGAGTCGTCCTGTTAAGCCGTAGAAAACCTTCAACAGACTGAAATCTTGGGCAATTTCCATGAGAAGGAACCACGGGTCGTGGTTAGGTCTACGAGTTGTAGACTCCACCCATGGAACCTGAAGCCGACCCTTTTTAGTAGCTTTTTCCTAATTAAGTCCCAGGGGTATTTTAGTTATTACCCACCCTTTTAACTCCTAAATAATGTCGTTTTGGCTATTTCAGGTAGGGTTTTCACCCTTATTAGCCTAAGTTCCTCCTAAGATCTTCATTCTTATCTCACAAAGGAAAGTTCCCTCTCCAAGTTTCAAGTCTCAAGCTCCAAGTTCAAGCCTCCTAAGTCTTTCCAATTCAAGTGGGTTATCTTTAATCAAGGTATGTGGGTAATTAACAATGGGTTCCTTTCACCCTTGTGCCCAAAACCCCTAATTCAAATTTTGATTTCATGATCTTAAAATTAGGGTTCTTATCCAATTCTTATGGGTTTTGCTAAATATGATCTTCTTATGATTTGGTTATGAAATTACTATTAAATTGCATGATTTCACATGGGGTTTTACATGCTAACTCTTATTTCATGAATTGAAGTTAACCATGGAAATTCCTACATGAATGAAGATTGATTTAAGCAAATTGAATTTTGATAGCATGTTCCTTATGGATTTTCAAGAATGTGCATGCCTAGTTCCTATGATTCTATGAAAGTATAATTTTCATAAAGTATAAGTTTTATGAAAATTTGAACTAGAGCCATGCAAGTTTTACAAGTCATGAAATATGCAATTCTTTCCATGTTATGAAGTAGGATGCAAGATAAGACACCCGATGTTCCATCAATGCTCATGAATCAATTTTAAAACCCTAATTCATGAGTAGTATGACAATTCGGGGTATAAAAATATTATGAACAAGTATGAACAAGTATGAACAAGTATTGGTGGTGGTTTTGTGATGGTGAAGATGGTTAATTTTAGTAGTTGGCAATGTTGATGGTGGTGACCGAAGAATGTGTGGTAGTTGGCGGCAGTTCTAGTTGTGATGGTTGAGGTGGTTGGTAGTAGGGATTGACCATACTGGTGGTAGTAACTGATAGTGGTGGGGATGGCATTAACGGTAACATCGGTGGTGGTGATGGCTGAAGAATGTGTGGTGGTTGACGGTGTGCTGGTGGTTGTTGACGACAATGTTAGTTGTGATGGTATAGTTGGTTAATTATAGGGATTGATCACAGTGGTGGTGGAGGTGATAGTGATGGTGGTGACAATGGATATAATTATTATAATGGAGGTAGTAGGGATGGTAGTTGCTGATAGTAGTGGTAGTTGGTGGTGGTGGTTGATGATGGTAATGGTGGTTGACAATGGTGGTGGTGGTTATAATGAAAAAGGTGGTAAGTGGTGGTGACTGGTGATTGTATATAGAGTGGTGGTGAATATTATCCATACAAGTTTACCTCTTAATGGTATTAAGACTTTGTTCTAGATCTTAATGATTAAGACCCATTCAGACCAATTAAGTGCTTAAATCTTAATGAAAACAAATGCACTTAATGGCCTAAGGTCTGAACCATTCAGATTCAGACCTCCATTAAGTGCAAAGTAATGAGGCCTCAGTCAATCTTTAGAAATGCCTTATTGGCTAATTAAACCATGCTACGTTATGTATATGATCAGACCTGATTCTTGAAATAATTCGCGCTTATGATTTCCTTACTCTGAAGCCCTTGACCCTTACCTTTAATGACGAGGGGTGGTGATCCCCACTATACATTTCTTACGTGCCCAGTATGTGAAGTGCTCATGCCTATTGCGCTCAATTTACCCCAAGCCTCACCTTGAGTGTCTAGATCATGCTAAGTGTAAGTCAAAACCGATCTGTAATCCTTCATTCGTGACGCTCCTTCTCCTGCTCTTTTATTTCAATAATTCTGGTTTATGTTGTTATAAGCGTTAGGGGAGAAGGCCTTGTAGTAGCCTAAACTGGGAGGTAGCAAATTCCTTTCTCCTTTTAGTGTACTTGTTCCACCTTGACTTCTAGGTGTGGGTATATTAGGAGGTGAGGATTATTCATGTGAAATAGTTAGATGAGGTAGCTTTGTCTGTCCCTCTGTAGAAGTTCTTGAATTTGTGATTCCTAGTTATGATAGAGGAGAGGAGAGAAGTCTTAAATAGGGTAAGCTAAGAAACCATAAGGTGACCATAGTTATAAGCTTGAATATCGTGATGGGATACAAGTGGATATTTGTTTTGCGCAACTAGTGACCCTTTGGTTGGGAGCCCTGGATTAGTTGGTTGTTGTGATAAGAAAGAATACCATTCTTAAGAGATAACTCTAGATTCAAGGGGTTTAGTCGAGATAGGCTTAAGCATGGAGAATCGAGTAGTTAGACTTAGACCTCAGTACCTTTATGTGCGTTGTTGAGGTTGTTAGTTGCAAATGGTGGGAGTAGTATTGGAAGAGAACCGTTTTCTCATATGTCTACGTCTCTCAGTTTTGTGTCCCTTTTGGTTGACTGCGATTTCAAGGGTATGTTTGTTCTTTATGATATTTAGCTGAGTTTCTACTCTCATCCCAGACTAGTTATCATGTTGGATATCTAGTTCCTATCCTATTGGTCGTTCTTACATTCTCAGCATGTATACGTGTCTCATGAAACCAACTCAGTTCTTATTTCAATCAGAAGTTGGTTACCATGATAGTACTTCAGCTTTTGCAACTCAGTTGAAGGAGCTACTTGGGAAGCAGAATCATCCATGAAGGCCAAGTATGCTCACCCTTCTCCTTTTGATCCAGTTTCAGCTTGAGGTAGTAGTTCCATCCTTAGTATGTCCCTCCGATTCTATTCCATTAGTTCCTCTCATGATCCTAGCATGTATTCCAATTTTCAAAGTTAATTCAGCCATGTTTTAAGTTGAAAAGTTTAGTTTTTATGTTTACTCTTTGATTTCCATGTTCTATTGCTGGTTGGGATATTTTCTCTTTAGTTTTCCCTTGTTTAGTCTTCATTCGAGGACGAATGATCCCAAGGGGGAGATATTGTAACACCCCGGAAATAGACCCAGCTTTAAAACTCAGAACTTGCAAAAAATTTGAACTTCTAGAAATCACGGTTCAAGTCCATGAGCTGTGGGTGGTTCCATGAGTCGTGGAAGTAACTTGTGATTCCAGTTCTGCAGACCCTCCTCAGGTCTGAGAACCACGAGTTAGTTTCACGACTTGTGAAGGTTTCCACGGGTCGTGGAACCAAACCGTGGAACTCAGACAGAGAGTGGTCAAGTTCCCTGATTTCCATGACTTAGTTCTACGACTCGTGGAAGCTTCCACGAGTCATCCTGTTGAGTCGTAGAAAACCTTCAGCTGCCTGAAATCTTGGGCAATTTCCATGAGAAAGAACCATGGGTTGTGGTTAGGTCTACGAGTCGTAGACTCCACCCGTGGAACCTGAAACCGACCCTTTTTAGCATCTTTTTCCTAATTAAGTCCCAGGGGTATTTTAGTCATTACCCACACTTTTAACTCCTAAATGATATCGTTTTGGCTATTGCAAGTAGGTTTTTCACCCTTATTAGCCTAACTTCCTCCTAAGATCTTCATTCTTCTCTCAAAAAGGAAAGTTCCCTCTCCAAGTTTCAAGTCTCAAGCTCCAAGTTCAAGCCTCCTAAGTCTTTCCAATTCAAGTGGGTTATCTTCAATCAAGGTATGTGGGTAATCAACAATGGGTTCCTTTCACCCTTGTGCCCAAAACCCCTAATTCAAATTTTGATTTCATGATCTTAAAATTAGGGTTCTTATCCAAATCTTATGGGTTTTGCTAAATATGATCTTCTTATAATTTGGTTATGAAATTACTATTAAATTGCATGATTTCACATGGGTTTTTACATGCTAACTCTTATTTCATGATTTGAAGTTTAACCATGGAAATTCCTACATGCATGAAGATTGATTTAAGTAAATTGGATTTTGATAGCATGTTCCTTATGGATTTTAAAGCATGTGCATGCCTAGTTCTTATGATTCTACGAAAGTATAAGTTTTATGAAAATTTGAACTAGAGCCATGCAAGTTTTACAAGTCATGAAATATGCAAGTCTTTCCATGTTATAAAGTATGATGCAAGATAAGACACCCGATTTTCTATCAATGCTCATGAATCGATTTCAAAACCCTAATTCATGAGTAGTATGACGATCCGGGGTATGAAAATATTATTAACAAGTATGAACAAGTTTGGCATTTGATATGTTATATGTATGTGAGCTCATGTCATGTATATATATATTTTGGGAGTAGTATTTAGCATCGAGTTGGACCGGGTTAGAGTACCCTTAGTCCCAGAACTACGTGCCACCATAGGTTGCCCTTTTGAGGCTTATGATAACAGGATCCTGGTATGAAATGGTTCTAACCTTGGCAGTGTGGGTGCAAGACATTGAACTCCATCTAGCTCAGCATGGTTTAATGTCGGTTAAGAGAAAC
Source organism: Jaltomata sinuosa (assembly GCA_003996215.1). NCBI lineage: Eukaryota > Viridiplantae > Streptophyta > Magnoliopsida > Solanales > Solanaceae > Jaltomata > Jaltomata sinuosa. Next base: position 27,418 of record QJPP01004928.1, read on the forward strand.
TCTTACATGTTTATTTTTAAGCTATGGAGTTATATGAATCTATATTATGAAACTTAAGCTTTATTTCATGTTTTATGTTTTATACCTTGATATTTATTTATGGTCCTTCTTTACGTAACAAGTTCATTGTTAAGCATGTTTTAAACTGTTCTTACCATGATTCATGCATCACTCTCATATTCGATACATTCCATAGTACTGACACATATTTTGTGATGCATCCTTTGATGATGCAGAGTCAGGTGTCCCTTCTCAGATTCGTGGCTAGAGTTCCCAGGCCACTACTCCTCCAGCTGTGGGTGAGTCCTCTTAGGTCGAGGACTAGTCATGTTCTTAGTTTATGTTGACTTTATTTATGTACTTCGAGTTAGCTAGAGTCTTGTCCTAGCAACTCATTATGTTATGATTAGAGGCTTTCAGACATAGACCATATGTAACCCTTCATGGGTGTCATATCTCTTTTGACTCGACCATCTATCTTATATTATTCTGTCTTTATCTTTGATGCTTTCGCTATATTTCATTTATATTTGCTTGAGAATGCTATAACCAAGGGTTATCTTGGGATCATTGTGGTCCTAAGTCCCGTGTTACGTCAAGGGGGTAGCCTCGGGGTGTGACACCACAAGTCATCATATGCGGCTGAAGGTGCCAACATAAGAGGAGCTGCAAGTGACAACTTGCACACCGCCTGAAGAAATCGACACATGTGTGCTGCAAGTCCTCACCTGCGGTCATAGGTGCCAGCATAGACGGAGACACAAGTCACCCGAAGGGCAAAATTATCCAGAATTCAGCTGCATAATTGGGAAGGTTCCAATGCCAATTTTGCGGTCTGTGCAAGGAATATTATTTTTAGTTTTTCTCCAAGTTGTATAGAATATTAAGGAGTACAACTTTTAGCTTCTTCTTCCTTGAAAATAGTGAAAACTCCATTGTTAACCATTCAAAGCTTGGAGTTGAAGTTAGTTTTCTAAATATGAATGAAATTGTGGATTACCCGATTAGTATATTTTCTTTTTCCTTTGATATGATTGGCTAATTTCTCTTCTAGGGGTGTTTGCAATGATGGATGTTTGAAATTGGGATTGGGTATTAATTATTTGTACTTATAATTGATTATTATGTATGGATCTAGTGAATCCTTTAAGTTTAAATTAAATAATTGATGGTTGCAAATATTGATTTAACTTTCTAATTATAGTCTTTGCTTGAGAAAAAAGTTCTATAATTGGGTAAGGATTCATAGTGAGGATTTGAGAATTTCTTATCAAAATTTGAGGCTAGAAATAGCTTGACTTAGGAATTTCCCATCTGAGGGTTAAGGCTAGAAATAGCTCAACCTACTTAAGCTATTTGGTTGGTTTATAGCTAAAACCTTGGGGTTTTAAAGAAACCTAGGTATATATGTTTGTTTGGTTGAAAAATGATTGAACATAGATTTAACCAAGGCTATCCGCACTATAATCAAGCATAAGTTCAGCGATTAATCCCAATTTTAATGTTATGACCCCATCGAAAGCACACTCATAGTTTCTCCAACTTTGATATTAACAATCTTGTTGCCTCATTCTTATTGCAAACAATCTTCGGTTACATGTTCAAACCAATTTCTTCATTTACTTTTTGTCTATACAGTACGCTTGCTTGAGTGAATTAATTTACAAATCTTGGTGAATCTTAAGTTCAATCCTTGAGAGAAATCAACCCTGACTCTTATTAGGTAACTTATTTTGTGACAACCGTAGTCACCTCCTTGATTTGAGAGTTGTTTTAGATGTTATCAAAAATGGTGTTATTGCCGGGGAATGGTTTTTGATTACCATCTCTTGCTTATTAATTCACATTCATTTTGCGTCTTATTTTTCTTTTATGTTATTTGTTGTTTTTGTGTTGTGAATAGGTGCATCATAAGACAAGCTAGCAAACATGGGAGCATTGATGGGTTTATAGACGTGGAGTATGAGCCAGTGGTACATGGTGTAGCGCGTGCCATTTGCTTACCTCCTATAGTTGGTAATGCGGTCTTTCATGTCACAAGCACCCTGCTACCTTTGATTCAAATGAAAGGCTTGTTTGGAGGGATTGCAAATAAAGATGCTAATGGGCATATATGGAATTTCATTGAAATATGCCAGCCATTAACATCCACAACATTAGTCAAGAGTCCATTCGACTAAGACTATTCCCATTCTCCCTCACGGGGGAAGCAACCTCTTGGTTAGAAGAGCTACCCAAAGTCTCTATCACCTCTTGGAATGGATTAGTCGAGGACTTCTTAGATCAATTCTTTCCACCTTTGAGAATGTTACAACTTTATGATGAAATCATGAATTTTTGTCATACACCGGGTGAAGCTTTACATGAGGTTTAAGAGAAAAGTATTGTTGTGTCCGAAACACGGGCTACTGGATAGAGTGCTCTTACAAAGTTTTTACCAATCACTTGACTCCATGCGCAAGTCCATGACAAACAATCTAGCTGGAGGTTCAATCATGGATCAAAGCTTTGGACTTGCAAAGACCCTATTAGATAGAATGACCAAAACCAATCAAGCTTGGCACACACGGGAGGCTGAGGTGACATCGGGTGTTACCTCCACTATCATGACCAATGAAATGAGGAAAAAAGAGAAAGAAAGTGATGAGAACATGGCTAAATTATGACTTAAGTGGAGTTGCTTGCAAGGCATATGATGGGTACCAGAGACAAGAGTGTAAATGTCATTGGAGCTCAAGGAGCTAAGGCCCATAAAGAAGATGATGCTTACACATTATTTGATGAGGAGGTCCATTACATGTCTAATCAAATGGTGGATTCTTTCCCAGGGTACCAAGGTGCCAATCAAGGCTCTTGGCAACCAAGGGACGAGAATTAAGGTTTAAACAAAGAGAGAGGTATCCCATGGAGAGATCATGATCGATATAGAGATCGTGACAATCTATGGAGAGAGAAGAGATTGTGAGAGAGAGGGTGATCGAAATAATCACCAAACTTCAAATCCATATGTTCCTTCACCTAAGGAAGATACTATTCTAATTCAAATGGGAGTTAGTGACCCCGCTAGCTTAAAGATCGAGGATATGTTAGCCCGTGTCTTAAAAAAGTCGAGTCTACAGATAATAGGGTGAGAGAATTGAAAAATGATATATCCAACCTCACTCAAATTGTGAGTTCTCACTCGTCCTTAATCAAGTATCTCGAAGATCAAATGAACTACTTATTATTGACACCCAATTTTTACCCTCCATTATTTGATCAATTATCGAGCTTTTAGATTTTAAACAGCTTTAAATAACTAATTTTGTAATTAAAAGAATTTTTCAAAATTAATTTAAGAGAATATTCTATAATTTTCATGAATAACATAGGTCTATGTATATTGATAATATATATAGATGTATATTATTTTGGGAATTTTAGTAGATATTCAGAGGATTTTTTTCGAAATTATTTTAAAATGTTTAAACCTGTCTATTTTGATCAAAATAATTCAAACGGAATTAAATTGTGAAAATTGGTATTTTTATAAGCACATTAATTGTTTAGTTGTTTTAAAATAATAAAAGCTCGGTTAAATTAATTGTATTTAGTTTATTCCTATTCTAATTACGGCCTAAATTCTTTGAATTTATTTCGATTAAGTTTAATTTGGCTATAATCTTCATGGTTTGGCTAAAATCTAAATTAAATTGGTTATCAATTCATCAAAATCCGGCCACATTTGCAAGGCAAAGTGGCCAAATCATTAACCCACTACTTAAATTCCTTATAAGCTATTTCCCAACCCAAAATAATTCCCACCAGCCCACTACCTCCCTCAAACCTGGTCCAACACACACATATACTCCTCTTCTCTTTTACTCATCTCTCAGACAAAACAAACGACCCCCAAAACTCACTCTCTCTCTTCGTCTCTTCTCCACAGATGAACAATGAACCCAACTACAAAATGAAAACAAAAGCTCCAGCAAACAACTCCAAATCCTCAGAAATCATTATCACTCCATCAATTCCACCTTGTTTTCATTTGTCTGTACGAAGATGCATTGCTGGCAGCTTCCAGAAACTTCTAGAAACCACAGGTGGTGCCTCATCCCATGAATCACGGCGTAAACCTCCCAAGATCACTGATGTATGATCGAAATCGTACCCAACAGTACCAACGTGTCTCAATCAAGAGGGTTTTGGGTTTTTTATTTTTAAATCCTCAATTCTTATCCAATTTCCACTCATTCCCCCTAAATTTCCCCCCGTTGGAACCCCTAAATCCTCCTATATAAACCCTCTATTTTCATATGTTGGAGGGTGGTTTTTTGGGTAGCAAAGTCTTAGAGAGTCGTTTTCTCTGACTTTTAGGAAAACCTGAAAAATCAAGCAAAATTAGAAGTGAAAATCACACTGTTTTTGAGTATTTCGTGGTCTGTTTTCTTTTGCCATTTGGAAATGAAGAAGTTTCAAGCCCTTAGTTTGTCTGAAAGTCACTGAAAACCTTGACTCGTCTTCCCAGCTTTGCTGCCCGGAAAGAGGTAATAATCTCCACCTATTTCTCCTTCTTCTCATCTTTATTCCCATATTGTTTTGTTGTGTATCATTCATTTGAATTGGTTTTCATTGCATTTGCTATTTGAACACTGTTTCTTGGATGGTCTTGTTTGTTTACTGTGATGGGGAATGGAGGATGAAATTCCACCTCTAACTTTATTTTCTCGTTGATTAGCTTGTCTTGGTATGAACTCCTTCTTCTGATTTGTCTACAGTTTAGCATTGTTTGTTTTTGGTCTAGTTATATCAATCTATGTGATTAAGAGAAGTAGTGGGTTGAGTTTTGGGGAATATTCGAGCTTTGGGAGAAGCTTTGAACCTACAAGTTTGGCTTTTTCCCAAAAGCTCCTAAAGACTCGAAGCTCCCTACTTTTCTCTATGTTTTCTTATTTGAGATTAAGTACATAATGTGTTCATTTCTTGAATGTATGACAGAATCTCTAATGAATTCGTTAAAGCACGATTGGTATTCAAGTGTTAGTCATAGGGTCGATTCGTAACTTTGAAACTTTCTTAACGGTCTGTTGTTGTTCTTGTTTGCTCAAATATTTTCCTATGCGAGTTTCGTGGCAAAGAATAGTCATCTAACTGATGGATTACACTGTTTGAGCCTTGTTCTAGGTTCTCCGTGGTTCTCTGTACCACAGAGGGTTCCAAGAACCAATGTCTCGAGATAACTCGCTAGTTATTCTCAAAGAAACCTTCGAAGAATAAGAATAAAGCCATGATTTTTCTACTATTTCATGTGAATCAGTGTTAAATAAATTCATAGGTCTTTAGTTCGTATTACAAACTGTTTGAACTCGACATAGCTTGAGGCAAAACATTAGTATTTGAGGTATGGTTTATCATGAAAAATTCTTTCCAGATAAGGCATTCTTGAACGAGTTTCTTTTTATCTTCGTTGTCTGTTTATGGTGAATCTGGGTTTGTCTTCTGTGATATAGTAATCAAACCACCCCGGATATTTTGAGTGAAAACAGGTCTGTTCGTTCTTGTGCTCATTTTCTAGGAATCCCTCTCGTTTTATTCTATATTTTTTTATCACCTGAAACACCCTTCCCTTAAACATAGTTAGTTCCTCTCAATTAGGTTCTTGTTTGTAATGAATCTGTCAACATATTGTTAATCTTGTAGCTGATTCCTTCACCTCACATGTTTTCTTTGGCATAATTTATCTAAGGAGTTCTGTTCCCTACTGTTTGTGTTTAAACCTCCAAATCCAGCACCACTTGGTAGTTTCACAGCATGTTTAGGATTCATGAAGTGTGCAGCCTTTAAATATATGAAAGTCCGATATTGTCTTCTGCTTTGAACTCGCTAGCTTAATAAGATCAGGTCTAAAGGCTATAATTGTGCTGATTTAATGCTAGGTGCGTGAATGCTAAAACTAATCCCCTTCCTATAATCTCCCTCCCTTGAACTCCTTCTCTATGTGACTTTTGGGCCTGTTCTTGGCTCATGTTTTCATTATTCCTAAGTATGAATGCCTGATAACTTCTTGCAGCTTATATTAAGTTAAAAATTCTTTATTTTGATTATTCGTCTTACTAATCCTTATCTCCTCTTTGATGCATGTAACACCAAACCGAGTCCACTTTAGACTCCCTTCCTTGCATTTCATTGGGCTAAGCCCAACTTCCTCGAGTCAAGCCTCATCCACATCCTAAATTGGGACTGATATGCAAAGATAAACAGCAGTATACAAGTTCGGGAGGCTGGTATACTAGTATACGAGAGATAAAGGGGACAAGCAGCATATATACATTGGCATGCATCAAAGGAAGCTGATATACAGGTGTTGGGGCCGTAGTATAAAGGACACGGCTGGTATACAATCGGTATACACAGCTGATACAAAGGAAAATGGACACAAATTCCATTAAAATTAAAGTCCAAATCTGGACAGATTTAAAATTGGCTAAGGAGCCCATTTCCTCTTTCTCCCTTCTCTTATTTAATTACTTTGTAATTTATCTTGATTATTTGTAATAACTAACTTTAATTTAATTAATCTAAATAGATCCTCAATGTGTTTTTATTCTTGATTTTATCTTTGTTTTATTTTGTCCAAAATTTCGTCACTTATTTAGCTTGATTTTAAATGAGAGAAAAATTGGACTTTATGTTGACTTGCCTAAAAAATGGATTTTTCAAATAGTGAATAAATAAAATGAGTCCTTTAAAACCTTTTGTTCGAAAGAGGCTTTTCTTTCTTTTCTTTGAATAATAATCGTTTAAGTAAAGTTGAAAAATTTCAAACCTTTTTTCAAATGAATTTTCTTTTAGTCAAAATAAACTCTTTTGGCATTAAATTGAGTGGTGTCGTTCTCTTAAACCATTTTCTTTATAATAATCTCAAATGTTTCATGCAAAAATTCAACTCTTTCGAAATTATTCACCTTTATTTTAGTTAGCCAAAATTGTTCTTTGGTCAACCATTTTTAAACGGACGTTTTTAAGTGCCTTAAAACCCTTCTTAAGACGCTACTTGAACCCTTAACCATTTTCTCTAATTTTAAAGATTTATTTCTGTTTTTAAGTCTTTCAAATAGTTTTAAAGTTTTCTTAATTTCTTTATAAAAATTAAGTGGCGACTCTGTTTTGTTTAGAATTATTTTGAAATTTCTTGTAAAGTTTTGAAATAATTTTTAAGTGTCAAAACTATTTTTATTTCCTTATTTATTTGTGAAAATCGATAATAAATTCTGAAAAGAGATAAAATAGAAATGACGACCCTGCTAGGGATTTATTTAGGTTCTAACCAAAAATTTAAACTATTTTTGATTAACTTCTTGTGACTAACTATTTGAAATATTGTAATAGTTTGTAAATTTTAATTATTATGTGCTTATGTGTTTATTTACCGCAAATATATTGTCATTGCATTTCATGGCATCTGTCTCCACATGGCACACAATTTTATTTATATTTTAGGGAAGCTCTCGATCCCGTGGCCTCTCGCCATAAATCACACTTTCTCGAAAATACGATAGTTTACGGGTACGTCATGCGTCCAATAGCTATCGTATTTTCAACCAAATTATCCGCTTGGGACCCAGTCTATTTCAAAGCAAACCCACTCCTAGACACCTAGCGTAGAGCTAAACCAAAACCCTATTTTTAGGCATTTACCTAGGATGACCCAATACCTTAGGGGGTATTGGGCCCATTAGAAAGACCACCTTGCGTCTATTGACCACGAGTCAATAAAAGACGATCATCCCTTATTTATTTAATTGATGGATATAATGTTGGATGGTACGAACCATTGTCCCTCGGGTTCAATTTAGGTGGCTTCCATCATCAAAATCAAAAGAAGATCTTCATCCGAAAGGCATTCGGAAATTTCAAGAAGACCAAGAAGTTCGAGAATGAAGGACCTTCCATGGTGGACTAATTTAGGAATGTACCCCTGCGTGGGACTAACATTTATTGTACATCCCTCTCCCTTGTTTTATATCCCCATGCAATTTATTCATAAAATTTGTATATGATATAATTCTTGGGGCAATGGAACGTCTCACAAATGACATACATATCCTTCAATCCGTTAGGCCTACCTTTGGCATGAAAAGGTCACATATCTATTTAGGACGCGCTATAAACTGTTATGTGATATAACTATTTTATATGCTTATGTGTGTTGCTTAAATCAAAGGTGAATCAATCCATTCCTATTTGATATATTAGAACCGCTGAGCAAATATAAACCTATCAAGCAAAAGTTTGACCAAAAAATTCAAGTCCTCAATGTTCCTCGAAAAAAATCCTAAACCTTTTATTTTCGCTAAGCCTCTAAAGCTTACTCCTATATCTCAGGAAAGACTGACTTGCCAACCTAAACTACGTAAGGTCTAATTTCTCCTTCGTAGGATATATAGGCAACCGTTCAGAGCTCGACCCTTATAGGTAAAAACCTTCATTTTCCCCATCTTTTGGCAAGAAGATTAAAGAATTTTGCCAGAAGATCAAAATTTGACACGAGTCAATTTTTTCTGTCAAATCAATCGTTCCAAAATCAACAGACAAATTTCTGCCTGTTTGAGTGTTTCTCGAAAAGATGAATTGATTCACCTTTAATAAAGCAACATTTGTTTGTTTACATTCTGTTAAATATCTTGAGTTATTTACCCTGAATGAAATCTAACATGATTACCTTTTGAGTTATTTTTCCTGTATCAGGTGAAAGCTAAGAAACTGATCTGTGTTGACAACTAGCAAAGCATACTCACTTTAAGATAAAGTAGAAAAAAGATCCTCCCCTGACCGTAGCTTGATAAAAAGAAAAGGAAAATGACTGATAATACTAAGGAAACTAGGTCGACCATTGTGGTTATACAAGAGCCAATCCTAGCAGACCAGAGTGAGCTCATTGCACAATTAATGCAAAACATTGATGAGATGCAAGAAGAAATGTGAAAGAATAGAGAATTAACAAGGATGACCAATGTTGCAAATGTTCCTAGCGAAATGAGGCCTCCGCTTCATCTTTCTTCTCTAAGTTCTCCAAAATTCGAATGTTTTCCTACCCGCTCCAATGCACCCGCTTCCTCAATTTCTAGACCACCCACCGTTGATTTGATCACTCAAAATCCATTTTCTGCTAACACCTCACATCAAATTCCCCCTTCTCTTCTCCAGAACGCTAATCGAAGTGATAATCCAAACACTTACAATCCTCAAAACGTCCATCCAAATGCTTATATTCCTCCTACATGCCAGAATAACAATCCAAATTTCAACAACCCACAAAACATTATCTCCACATACCAAAACTCCACTCTAAATATCCCTCACCTACCACCTACCCAAAATGTGCCACCCACCACCCTTCATGCTGCTACACTTAAACCCTACTTCACTTTCTTAGAAAATTTTGAGCTGGATCATTATGAGAAATAGGAGAAAGAACGGAAGGTCTTGAAAGATAAGCATGATAAGGACATGATATTACTGAAAGAAGAGATCACTAAGATCAAAGAATCATGGAGTTTGCCCAACAAAGAGGAATTCAGCTATGATAATCTTTGTATCTATCCAGATTTGAAACTGCCTGAAGGATTTAAAATTTCAAAGTTTGAGACTTTCGATGGCACTAGAAATCCCACGGTCTATTTGAGGAGTTATTGTGATTGAATGATAGGAGCAGGTAAAAATGAAGAACTATTAATGAGGCTCTTTAGCCGGAGTCTAAGCGGTGAAGCGCTAGAATGGTTCACTTCGCAAGAGTTGAAGAAATGGTCTGGATGGAATTCCTTGGCCAAAGATTTTGCTAAAAGATTTGCCTACAATGTGGAGATTGTCCCAGATAGGTATTCGCTAGATCGTATCAAGCAGAAAATCGATGAGTACTTCCATGACTATGCCCATCGATGGAGAAAAAAAGCAGCAAAGGTCCGATCGCCTATGACTGAGGAAAAAATTATTGCCGTATTTATGCGAGCCCAGGAATCAAAAGTCTACAATAAGATGGTATCAACGGTCAATTCAAAATTTGCTGATTTGGTCAAAATTGGTAAAACAGTTGAAGAGGGACTTAGGACTGGGAAAATTACCAGGATCTGTACAGAGCCGGAGTCTCCAGGATTTATAAGGAAGAAAAAGGAAGACGTATCCTCCATATTTTTTGCTTCAAGAACAAGGTCTAGAAAGCCATCCAAGTTTAGCTTTCAGAATCTTTCATCATCCAAGACATACCTCTCAGATCCACGAAGCCCTTGTCCTACTTTCTATGCTCAAACTAGTTACCAAAATTACCAAACTCCACCTTCAAACTATAATAACTCATCTCAAAATTACCAAACACCTCCACAAAATTATCAAAGCTACCAACCAAATTTCCAAACACCATCTCCAAGCTTTGAAAAGAAACCTCCCCGAACTTTCACACCATTGGTTGAAAGTCGGACTCAACTTTTTGAAAGATTCAAAGAAGCCGGATTGATTCAACCCAGTATGCCGAGATCTGTCAATACCAACTCTAAGTTTTTTAAAGCCGATCGATATTGCGCATATCATGCTGGAAGTGCTGGGTATGCTACAGAAGATTGCATCAATCTGATATACAAAATTCAGGACTTGATCGATCAGAAAGTTATCTCACTTCAGACAACAAATGTCACCAACCATGGAGAAGACGCTATCAATATGATAGAAAATGATGAAGAGTGGATGGCAAGCAAGTTCATAATACAAGCCAGTTTGGAAAATGTGAAAGAATTAGAGAAAGTTGTGACTTCTATGAACATAAACAAGGAGTCTAAATAATGAATACACCTTGTCAAGAAAAGCCTCCAAAATTTGGTGTAGACCACGTCCAAATCAAAGAGAATCAGTCCAAAGACAAGGTTAAGAAGAATATTGATCTGGAGCTGCCAAATCCACTCAGTCACTTCTACCAGTCATTTCCTATATGTTTAAGGCCTTCAAGCAACGGTCTTGGGGATGGAATTAGACACCTCTTCAAAGAATATGATGATATCCTAGAGGAGTTCCCTGAGGCATCAGGAATCAAAAAGTTTATTTTGGAGGAGTAATTGCAGAATTGGACCTCCACTCCACTCATGATTTCCCGGTCACTGTGGTAGATAAAAGGACAAATTCAAATTTTTCACAAATCAGTGATGGTCTGGATGAGGCTCGAGATCCACCTTTTATTTCTTTATTTTCCTACTTTTCAAAAGGCATAGACTTGTATTCGTGCGAGCCATAGCCAAAATTTGTGAATGTTTTCAATTTCAATGAAAGCTTTACCTATCTCAAAAATCAACTGCTTTTATTTGCCTTTCATATTTAAAATGATATTATCTAACCTTCTTTAGGTATGATTTCGGTAAAATAATTTAAAACCTATCAATGTTATGCCATGTCATGAGCTGAATGAACAACTGAGGTAGATGATGAATGTGAAGAGTATGATGAAAAGATTATGGTCCTCGAATAATTTGAGAATCAAGAGAAATTTAGTCAAAGAAATCATAACCAATGTTCTCCTGACAAAAGTATAAAGGAATTCAAGTATAGAAAGTGAACAATTGACTCTTCCCCCATCAAGATAAGCATAAAGGAAAATATATACCAAGTTGACGAGGACGTCATGTCATTCATAAAGTACTATCCAAAGATAATGTCGGTGGCAGATGATCAAGGTGTGGACGAAGCCAATCAACTCCGATGCTATCAAGAGATACTACGCTTGAGATTGATGTCTTCTTATTTTCTTTTCCTGTAGCCATATTTTCTGAATTGTAATCATGCCTATGCTTTGTAGTAGCTCACAATTCCCTACCCTTTTGTATGAACTATGTTTGACCTGAATTCTCAAGAGTGAGATACAAAGGCAGCCTGTGTCGGCTTCGGTCAACCCCTTAGAAAAATCTATCTTTTCCCTTCCTATCTTGAACTACATTCGACCTGAATTCTCAAGAATGAGATACGTAGGCGGCCTTTGTCAGCCTCGGTCACCTCTTTATTTATCTCCAACATTCTCCCACTATAAGTGAAGGAACTATGTTTGACCTGATTCCTGCTTCAATGGGATATGTAGGTGCCACAACGGCTCGGTCATATCACCCCAGGAAATGGAAACTGGGGCAGAATTTTTGAGAAACGAATCTAAAAAATTTAGAAGGCGAAGATCATACTCCAACAAGTCAGAACGCAAACTATGCCAAAGAGCAATTGAAATAAATCTCGAGAAAGAATCTCATAATCTCCACAGTGTCAAGTCTCTATTTAACGAGATGAGATTCGTCATGAAACCTTTAACTGGGCAAAATTTTTGAAGAGGACCTCAAAAATTCCACCAAGCTTAATCTGAGAGTTCAGAAAATGAACTCTGAAGAATTCCCCAGCACCAAGAGATTAAAAGTCTACTTCAGAAATCCCCAGCTGCAACAAAGTCCAAGGCGGACTAATCCCAAGCTACAATGGATTTCTCAAAAGACTATTTTCAAACTCTCCAGCTAGGATGATGAAGCATTTTATGAGCTCGCCAACAATATGTCAGATAAGTCAAAGCCTCAAGTGAAAAATCTTCATTGGCTAGTACATGACATGACAATATGGCGGAGATTTTTTCAAAACATTTCTTCAAAATTGCTATTACTATCATTGTAGTGCAATCATGGCAAGTAACTTAGCCCCGAAAAGAGAAGACCTGAGAGCCTTTACCATTCCTTGCACATCAGGGTGTACTTGTTTTACAAAGCGTTATGTAACCTAGGGGCTGACATTAATTTGATGCCCCCCTTGATTTTCAAGAAATTGGGCTGGGGATCTCCCAAGACAACTCCAATAACGTTGCTTATGGCTGATCAGTCAATCAAATGCCTGGTTGCTATCCTATTAGATGTGCTGGTAAAGGTTGACAAGTTCATTCTTCTGGCGGACTTTATGGTATTGGATTGTGATGTGGATCTAGAGGTACCTATCATCTTAGGGAGCCTATTTTTAGCCACCGGAAGAGCACTTATGGATGTTGAATTGGGAGTGCTCAAATTTCGAGTTGGTACAGAAGAGGTCACATTTAATGTTTTCCAATCAATGAAACCCCCAGATAAATGTAAGGTCATGTCTATGATTGATACAAAGGATGAGCTGGTTGATGCCCTTTATAGAGAAGAGCTTGGAAGAGAGTTACCAAGTAAGAAACCTGTGCTATATAAAGGTCGAAAGAAGAGGGACCCCGAGGATATTAGTATGCTCAAGACACCAAATGTAACACTCAAGAATTCAGACCAGCTATCAAACTTAGAATCCAGAATTTTTCTGCAGCTGTTGGACCCCACGAGCAGCCATCGGAGCTTCGACGGGTCGTGGAGCGCGTCGTGGGAGTCGTCCAGTATCTTTGAGCCACTATCATCCCTAGTCCGACGGCCTTGGGCGACGGGCGTGGCATCCGCCATAGGACGTTGGCCCCTACATCGGGATCTTCCTGTGATATTTTCCCAGTTCTTCCTTTGCTCCAACAGGCGGTCACCACGGGCATTGTAATCACGACGGGCTATGGGAACCCACCGTTAGAATCCTCCAGCAAACCCCAGGCCCAAACTAGCTCTCTGACGCCTTGGACTGATGGGCTATTGTGGGTCTGACGCCCGTCGGGCAGCCCGTCCAGTGAGGATTTTTCTGCAAATTCTTATTTAAGTCAGGGGTGTTCTAGTCTTTTCCCTATTCTTTTAACTCCTAAATGAGGTCATTTTGGACACTTTTAGTAGGGTTTTATACCCTAATAGCCTAAGTCTTTTCTCAAAACCTTCATTCACTTCTAAAAAAGGAAAAGGTCTCCTTCTTCCAAGCTTCAAGCTCCAAGCTAAGGACCTCCATCTTCAAGCCTCCATTCTTCCCAATCTAGACTAAGAAAGTTCCAATTCAGGTATGTGGGTATTCAATAAGGGGTTCTTTCACCCTTATACCTAAAACCCCCAACTTTTATATGGATTTTCATGGATTTTAAATTAGGATTCTTACTCAATTCTCATGGGTTTTTTATAAATTGTTTTCTCATGATTTTACTATGAAATTCAACTCTAAATTGCATGATTTTAGTATGGGTTTTGTAAGTGAATTTCTCTTCATGAATTTAAGGCTAAGTCTAGACAAGTTTGCATGCATGGTTGATTTAAGTAAAAAGCTTCATATGTTGATGTTATGATTTATGAAGTTCAAGCAAATTGCAAGCCTAGTTCCTATTTTCCTATAAAATTGCAAGTGTTTATGAAATTGAACTAGTGCAATGCTCATGAACTATTTTAAAAGCAAGGTTGTGAGTAGTATGAAGATCCGGGATTATGAACAAGATTTGACATCTAGATATATCGCATATATGCGAGCACTATGTTATATTTTAGGAGTAGTATTTAGCACCGAGCGACGTGGTTCTAGATAACCCGAATACAAAACTACGTTGTTAGCGTAGGTTATGTATCACCCGATGGGCTTATGAAAGTGGTTCCATGTTATGACATGTACAGTGCCCTATGCCTTGGCAAGTATAGGGCAACTTTGCCAACTAGGATTATATAGTTGGATTCTATGCCGCTCACATGGTCTATTGTCGGTTATAAGAAACTCTTGTATGAATATTTTCAAGCTATGAAGTTATATGATATTCTATTTTGAAACTTGACTTTTCTTTCATGTCTCAAGCTTAAATCTTGATATTTACTCATACTTTCTCTTCATATGTACGAACTCGGTTTTAAGCATGTTTTAAGTATATGTTTACCATGTTATTGCATAAACTCATATATTCAGTACATCCTATAGTACTGATGCATATTCTTGCACTGCATCCTTTGATGATGCAGATTTAAGTTCCCACTTTCAGGCTCGTGGCCAGAGGTCACATGACACCCAGTTCGGTTTGGTGAGTCCTCATTCATTTGAGGACTAATATGATTCCTAGTTTAATAGGTTCCTTTATGTCAGCACTTAGAGTTAGCTGGGGGGGTTTTGTCCCAGCAATTCCTTATGTCGTATGTAGAGCCTTTTTAGACATAGACAGTTATTATGGTTCCTTGTTTCAGATTGTGTTTCTTCTAGATATTTACCTATTATGAAGTTGATTGCCTATCTTTCTAATTATGCTTCCGTTATGTTTCTTATATTTGTCTAAGTTATGCCATGACCAAGGGTTAACTTGGGGAGCTTGTGGTCCCAGTTCCCGTGTTATGCCTAGGGGTAGCCTCGGGGCGTGACACCAAATTTGATAAATGTGTGCATTGGTCCTAATGACACTCTACCAATGCCCACATCTAATGAGTTGCATGCTTGACAAGGGAACAAGTTGGTGACACTTATGTGAAGATACATCCAGAGCTTTGGATGGAACTCTGCCAATGCATTGACATAGCTCTGGACAAGCATTGATCCTTGAGGTACTATCATTGTGCCACGACGTAAAATTAAGCACTTATTGGGAGGCAACTCAAGTTTTTTATTTATTTATTTACTTCCTTTTTAAAATTATTTTTGGATTGTTTTAAGAATGCATGAAGATTGAAAAGTGGAAAAGTACTCAAAGGTTCCCAGAATAGGACATGTGTTCCACCTACGAGACACATGTGCACCTGTAGCACATAGGTGAAACCCACATGAAAAGAAAACTGCCTGGATGGAACATGAAAATTTTTGGGCACATGCGAGCTCATATGCAAAAACATGTGCGGACCTGCAGCACGTATGTGCTATCACAGGTCCAGGCTAATGAAATGGGAGTGAAACCCCCAATGAATCATCACCTATGCTCCATATGCAATCCACAGGTATCCCACCTGTGAAACGCAGGCACAAGTATGTGTTTTTAAGCCTTGACCTAACCTATTTGACCTTGACCCAACTCGGCTTGACCCGCATCTCCACACCTTCTTAACCCCCTCAAAACCGTCTTTTTCTTCTACTTATCCATCATAAACACTCTAAAACACCATTACTTCTCCCACAAACTCCCTCAACTCCAAATCTTCCTTCCTCACACTTATCTTTTCCTTTTCACCGTTGCACCACCAGTCAAAGCAGCCACCACCGCTATCACGTTTTCTGGTAAAATTATGGGTCTCTATTGTTGGAACTCTAAAGCTTTAATTTTCACTCACTCACTTCACTATCTTCACTTGTGGCATTCTCCTCTTTGTGAAATTTATGCTTTCTTTGATTAGGGAGTATTTTTGGTAAAGCATGCTAGTTGAAATCTGCCATTGCCCCAATATGCTTTAGATTTAATTTTAAATTTTAATTTTAGGTCTTTCATCGTTATGGATTGTGTTAAAATGGTAGATCTTGCTTCTTATGTTAATGCATGTTTTCTGTACAGATTTTAGCATGAAATTTTGAGTTTGGGGTGAAGCCTGAGTAACCCACATTTAGTAGTGCATGGTTTGGCCTTATGATAGATTGTGTGACATTATTCTTAAAGGTAAATAGTTGTTGCTTTGTTGTCTTGGATCCATTTGATCATCATGGTGATCATGAGTAGTTTAGTTAAATATTATTTGTTTGATGAGCACTTTGGTTGAGTGTGAGTGATAATTGTGCATTTGGATGTGATTTTCTTGATAAAATATATGGCTTGACGTTCTGATAATAGATGGGGTAACGTTCTTCTTAAAAGAAGTCATTGAGCATATGTTAATTGGTCATATTATGGTCTTGGTCTTGTTGATAAGTTTTTCAAAGAATTCTCAGTACCCATTGAACTTTGATAGGTTAAATATTTGCCTAAGTATGGTTTGGTGTTGTCAAAGGCTGATTCAGGACCTATTAAGCACTTGCGTGCCACAAGTGTTGCCTTGCAAAATGCATGTGCAACGCAAGTGAAATCGGAGAGTTAAAACACTCATGCTTTCCACTTGCATTTCACCTGCGTGTCGCAAGTCTTCACCTGCAAAATGCAGGTGGCAACACAGATATTGTTGAACCTTGCCACTGTTCTACCTGGCACATGAACCAACACATATGTGTCGCATATTGTGTCATGCAAAATGCATGTGCCAGCAGAGAAGCTTAGTTTATTGCCACGTCTATGCCTGAAACATGCGATTCACATGCGTGTTGCAGGTCTTCACCTGCGAAACGCATGTGTCGGCAGTCAACCCTTGCTATTTCTTTCCTCTTGCATTCTATTTCTTTTTTGTTCCTTAGCTTCTTGTAGTTTTTTTCTTTATTTCCTAATGAAAAAATACAAAAGGATTTTGTATCCTTCCTTGGCACTCACATCCTTTTGTAGGCATGACTTCTAACAGGGGCAACACTGATTGGAACACCATAAGGATCCACCCACAAGCATAAGCAAGAGCAAGAGCAAGAGCAAGGGTAAGGGCTCGAGCAAAAAAAAAGCCCCCAAAGTTATTTTGGAGGCTTCTCCTGTCCTTGTCAATAAGGAGGACAAAATTTTCTTCTGTGTTGAGGGCATGAAGCCTTACTTTATCAAGTACCGGGATGGTCAGTCATTTACACCGGAGAAGAGTTTCAATATGGCTGGGCTTGTGGAATAATTCCCTAACATCAATAAGCAGTTTGGTAAGATGGAGTAGTCATCATTATCAGGCAAAACATGACTCCATTAAGCACCCAGGAATGATTGAAGATTTCCCTTGCTTGGCGTCTGTTATGAGTCGGGAAAGGGAGATTGATATTACCCCAGATGCTATAAATTCTATTTATTAGGGTACACTAATAGCCCTAAAGACCATATATATGGAAAAGGTTGCTATGAATAGAAATCAGCTCAAATAGGTAGTGGAAGTTATTGCCACTAGTGAGCCATTGTGGGACACATTTAGTGGTGAGATATTTAAGCAGGACCTTAATTTTGAGGCCAATATGTGGCTTGATCTTCTCTATGCCAATTTATTGCCATCCAAGAATGATCAGAAAGTCACCCTTGAGGGGCCACCTTGATTGCTTGTATAATGTCTGGGATCCATGTGAACTTTAGAGAGGTAGTGACGGTCTAGATTAAGAAGAAAGCTCGTCAGCCTGCTAATTCTATGCCCTTCCTTGTGCTTATCAACAAGTTATGTGCTAGAGAGGGGGTACCTTACTTCAATTCTGACCTGTATATCCCTGCTACCGGTGTGGTTGACATTAACAAGAAGAGGTATATAGATGCCCCTAAAGGAAGAAGAGGAAGATGCAAAGTTTGCTGATGTTGGAATATCAGGTGTAGCTTTGGATATGGGTGCAACTTCACTCATGATGCCTATTTTAGGTAATCCTACTACCGCAATGTCAGGAAACCCTTCAAATACTCTAACTCCTAGGCCTTCACCACCTTGTTCTTCCTCGGTTCTGAGTGGTCTCCAAAAGCTAGCCAAACTTATTATCATCAAAATCAACTGGTCAAATTGACTAAGAATCTTCTTTCTTACATCCAAAAGGCTGTGAAAGATGCAATGAAGGATGTCTTTGAAATCCTTAACAAGTTATATACCAGGGTTGATATTGTGGAAGGGTCAGTAGTGTTGCGTGACTTCCCACTCACACGCAAGTGTATATGGTCATCCAAGTAATATAGACTGGATAGTCTGGATATCGTACCCAAGAGACTTATAACTTAGCAAATATTCCACTCTATTCGTATACATCTAAAATAAACAAGTACGAAAGTAACTAGAATATGATTTTGTAGTAATTGATTGATTAAAGTAAAATGACAGAATGAAATGCAGTTAAGTAATGATTTTATCGGTTCCAAGTTTAGAGTGAATTCCAGGGTTACAACTTTATTTCACAATCATAAGTAGTACTCACTTGAATCGACTTGTTCGTTCACCTAGTGGTTGATTCTGAGGTTAATGTTACAACTATGGTCTATCGAGCCTCTAGTTGCCTATTCAAAATAGCATCACAACTACATCGTTGAGTGGGGATGTGAGATATGATTTTAAAAGTATTTATATTTCTTCCTGTATGAACCAAGCAAGACTTTCTAGGTATATTCCTATCCTAGTCGCTATCCTACCCTTTACGTTACAAAAAAGAGGTCTTTCTCCTTATATTCCTTGATCTACCTTGTTGATCCTTTTCCCGAGTTCACAACAAGGTTATATATTTATCTTAATGGCGGCCAAGCATCAAAATACTAAACACAGGAATATAAGAACAACTAGTAATGGCAAATGAACAATCAATCCAAATTCATACTAAGTATTCATACGTTTGTAGCCGTAACCCCAGAACAAGGGTTCTTAGCCACTCATGCTACTCTAAAACAAAGATAATAATATTTTCATCCAAAGTTATGACTAAGAAAAGGAAGAAGAAAAGAAACCTAATGGTGAATTCTATTCTCTGCCTTCTGCTCTCCAAAATTATGACGGAACCCTTCAAAAAATGCACAAGGTTATATTTATAGGGTTTGGAAAATAATGCCTTTTCCTTCTTGGAATCGGACTAAGAAAAGCTGAAATTTCAGTCGGGGTACTGCCTGGCGTGGCGCACCTGAGACGTGCAAGAATTGACGCTCAACAATTTTGCATCTGGGGCAGCGCGTCTGCAGTGCGCCAGGCTGACCCTCGATGCTCCAAGCCTATTTTCCTCTCTTTACGTGCTCCCGAACCTTCCACTACATTGCATCCGTGCTTTCTACATCTGAATCATCTTCCAATGGTCACTTTCTCGCGTCATTTCACCTACAAACACCTAATCATGTGTCTTAGTACAATATATAGCAATTCAACTCAAAACACACAATATATAGTAAGTAATGCTCTTAAAACATAAGGTAAACATGGGTAAAATACGATAAACATGCATATAAATATGCCCAAGATCACCACCCCACATTTAAACCTTTGTTCGTTCTCGAACAACTCACTATCATCCATCCTAAGGTTCACCATAAATGCCTAAGGAACTTTCCATCCACACTTGTGAGAGGCTAAACAATTTTAATCATGCTCTTGTAGTTTATTTAGCAAGCAATATTCAAACACCATTTTTAGCTCTAAGACCTTTCACTTGAAACAACACACCCTCTATAACTGACTCTTTATCATAATGCCGGACCAACATATCTTTGTGTGAATAACGCAAGTAATAACACTACAAAATACATGTCATGTGTGCCCTCACAATTTAGTATTTCCCCCCTGTTTTCAGTCACACACTTTCTTTTGAATGGGGGGCATTTTGAATCATTGAAGTGCTCACTCTCTCAAAAGATGTTTCAAACATATCACAACATGCCATAGGCTTGCCCTTAGTGTACAGTAAATTCAACAAAGAAATCACATTCATGAAGTCAAGAGGACTTTCATTTGGTTGTAATGTCGGCTTCGGGATGGGTAGGATACTTTTAGGTACAAAGTGGCTCTTTTCCCTATTGCACATGACACTATATTTTCACTCTTTTCTTCACCCTTCTTTTTAAGTTTCTCCTATGTTCACGCTCTCTTGTATTACCACTTTTTTTTTCTATTTATTATTCGCCCTTGATATGACGCGTACTTGTTGCTAGCAAAAATCTGATTCATTTTTATTTTCTCTCTTCTTCTTTTTTTCAAATTCTTTGGGTACCTAACAACAAGAATGTTACAAGCTTTAACTGGGCTCTACATCTTGTTTTTACTACACTCACCTTTACTTTCATCTACCCCTCTCCTTTTGTTTCACACTTTTTAGAAGTCATAGTGCATTAGGGAGTTTCATTAGGATCAAATTCATGGGGTATCAACAAAGTGGAAAGGCTTATTATGCGGCTTATCAAAGAAATAGGCTTCAAGGATCAAGGGGGCTTCACTATTGGTAATGTCAAGGTGGCACATACAATCATCCAAGAAATGAACAAAATGGATTTTTCAAGAAAATGCCTTAATCATATTCCATAAAATTCATGCTCGCAAAACTTTACACACACACAGGGCAAGTTTTAGATGCTATTCTATGCAAGAAACCAATCAAAAAAAGCTCACACACACATGGAATCATGATACACGTATAGGACTGTTACACTTGCATGCTCATACACAAACATATTGAGTGATTTTACACAATTAAGCCTGTTTTCTGCATGAGTCTCGTTACACAGCCTGTATGTCGCTATTGAAGTTCTCATTCATTTGCTTGGGATCTCATGAACTACCCATGATGTCTAGCTACGACTTCAAGTGAGATTTCTATGTTCCAAAGGAAAGACTTCTAATCCTACAATCCTATGACTAATTTTCCCTTAAGATGGTTGTCATCCATCCATCATCGAGACAAGTCATTACTACTACGATGAAACCTAAAAAAATCTATCCTAAAAAAAAAACTACCCGGTTTAAAGGGACTATCCTCAGAAAAAAAACCAAAAACAAAAGTCCAGGAACCCAACCTAAGAAAAATAAATCAACAGAAATAAGCCTAACTATCAGCTCAAAACCAGTCACACAACGCTCATCACACTAAAGATATAGCAATGAAAAACATAGGAAGTACTTCTCCACCCCACACTTAAACATAGCACTGTCCCCAGTGCTTCAAATAAATACAAAGGTAAAGAGTGAGAGAAAGAACTCCCTGGGCCTCTAAGAGTCGTCCTCATCATCATCAAGAATGAATTCCTGATATTGCTCAGTTGTCCCATCATCCACCGCCATCAGCGCGGTACCAGCATCATCATCCTTTTTATCCTCATCATCATGAGTGTCATGTACAGTCGACTCATCATCATCCAAGGGCTCCTAAAAACTTGGACCCATCTTACACATGTACATTGCCTCTTAGTCAATGGGTATCGATCGTTCAATGCCTTCATCTCCTCCTCGGTCGCAGGCCGACCGCCAATTCTTAACTGTAGATCTTCCATACCATACATTCTCCCCATCCAACTATCATCTCGAGCCCGTCTGTCAGCATTGGAAAGTATCGGCCCATGTGTAATATCTTGGGGCTTTGTCTTTGTCACATCAACCAGTTGGCTCACAAGGTATGGGACCTGCGGTGGAACCAAATCATGAGTTTCTTCCTCAATATCCAATTGCCTTAGGAAATGGGTCACCAATCCTCCATAGCAGCAGTGTCATATTTTGTTCTCGCAAAATTTCACCATGTTGTGCCTCAGTACCGAAGCCACATTGATTTGCATTCCCTTCATGAGCATGTACACCAGCACCACCCTATCTTTGGTCACCTCAGTTGTGTGCTTGCATGGTAGAAGAGTGCTACACACAATTTTTAACCATACTCTAGCCTCTTGGCTGAAATATGCATAGTGTAGGGTGGAATGTCTCTCCGTATCTTTAGTTCTTTCCCAACGGGCCATTGTATTCACCCCACAAAGTGTGTAGCGTATGTCTCTATTTGGAGGCTTCTCTTTCATTTCCAAGTATGGTGCTGCATCAACATGTGGTGTGCCCAAGAACTCACTTAGGACCCGTGTGGTAAACCAGATAACCTTCCTTCGAATTCCCACTTTTTGGCTTTGTCCTTCACATGTATGCCAGTTTGCGTAAAATTCCCTTACCATACTAAGGTTGCACTCTCCTTGATTCTGAAAGATGTATTGGATGCCCAATCTGTAGACCATCTCATGAATTTGGGGGAATGCCTCTTGCAACCATGCCTCATCGACATGCTCCTCTCCATGATATTTTTCTTCTTTTTGGGATTCAAACCAGTCAATCCCCCGAACATTTAATTCTCTCTTCCCGAACTATCACGGGGGTGCCCGGGGATTCGAAGGGGCGGCTGTCCCTGATGATTCCCCTTTGCGGGACCTTTTGCTCCCTGTCCCTTCGGTAACTGGTTTCTTTTCTCTGGGAGGCATTGTACCTATAACACAAGTTACACAAATCAGCACAGTACAATTAGAGCTAGCTAAATCAGTGTTTTTATAGGGTCATAACAACCCCACACTTATTTTGCTAGCAATGGTGTCATAGGTTGATGACATTAGGTACTCAGACTTCCCTCTTTCAACACAAGTTTTGTTCCGTCATCCTAAGACACCATGTCCACCAAATAATTTTCACAAGTACATCCCAAACAATTCTCAAGGATTCTCTACCCTTTTTCAAGATTAAACACTATTCAAAGTCACCACTTCATTCCATGTACTACATATTCATCACAATTTTTCTTGAAGTTTTTAGGGTGACCCATCTCTTTCTACTACTTATTTTGCTTTCCATAGCTAAGACCCAACACAAAACAAGAAACAAAATTCGAAATCCACCAACATTAGTGTATCTACGAAAAATAATCTTCTTTTATAGATGTATTTCACGCTTTCAAGCCTTCATCAATGGTGGAAAAAATGTTTAATTCTTCCAACAAGATAAACAAAGTTTACACCACCAATCTTACCAATGAAAAGCATAAATAAAAAGTAGAGAGTGTTAGAAAGTGAAAGGAGATCTTACCTTGAGAAAGTATGGACTTTGTTCAAGCTTGAGGTGGGCAACAATGGAGGAAAGAGAGAAAATTTGGGAGAGAGGGGATGGGGGGCGGCGCTCTAGGCTTTAGGAATGAAGAGAAAAATTAGGATTTAGGGATTTTTAAAGGAGTGTTGGTCAAAATTTTGGGTCTTGGGTCGGTTGCCCCTTGACCCTTGACCGAGAAAAAAACAAGTGAACCGCTTGAAAGGCATGGGGCGCCGCGCCTGAGATGCGCCAGTTGAGGCGCTCAGCTGTTTGACACATGGCGCGATGCACCTGCAATGCACCAGAAATGGTGCTCGGTAGTTCGGTACTTGGCGCGTTGCGCCATTAATGTGCCCGTCTGGGATTCAGCTTGGGGAGACGCACCTCTGTAGTGCCAGACTGGGTTGCTTCATGGGACGGTGCACCCTTAAGGCGCCAGAATCATCCCACGGGAGTTTAGGCCATGGGGTGGCGCGCCAAGGCTCTGCCAGACCCCTGGGACTCAGGTTTTGCATTACTTACCTCCCCTATGTCATCCGTAGCTCGCATTTTCCTTTTTCCTCCTGCAAAAACAACAAACTATTAGAAAACTGGTGGGTCGCCTCCCACCTAGCGCCTTAGTTTTGGTCGTGGAATAACTCATATTTTTGTATTTTTGTTATTTTTGTCCTAAACTATTACAATACCTTCGTGGGTTGCCTCCCATGTAGTGCCTGATTTAACGTCGCGGCACGACGCAACCTCAAACATCACTCATCTGACAGGGTGATTGAGGTTTTCTCCCTGTCCACATGCTCAAACCAATAAGCTTCACCCGTTGACCATTTACCAAGAGTGTACCAATTTTGTCGGCCCTATGTAGTTCCATTACGCCATGCAAAGTCATCCACACTACCTCAAATGGTCCAGACCACTTAGACTTAAGCTTTCCGGGAAAAGCTTCAGCCTTGAGTTGAATAGGAGAACCCTTTGGCTAGGTTTAAATGAGCGCAAAAGGATGTGCTTGTCATGCCACCTCTTCGTCTTCTCCTTGTAGATATTGGAATTCTCATATGCTTGCAACCTAAACTCATCAAGTTCATTAAGATGCATTTGCCTCTTCTGTCCAGCCAGTTCAGTATCTAGATTTAGCTTCTTTATAGCCTAATAGGCTTGGTGTTCCAACTTGACTGACAGATGATAAGCCTTACCATATACGAGCTGATACGGAGAAGCTCTAATGGGCGTCTTGTAGGCCGTTCGATATGCCCATAGTGCATCATTAAGTTTCTCAGCCCAATCCTTCCTTTGTGCATTCACGGTCTTCTCCAGAATCTACTTCACTTCCCGATTTGATACCTCAACTTGCCCGCTAGTTTGGGGGTGATATGCAATAGCTACCTTATGGCGTACTCCATACTTAGCCAACAATTTGCTGAACTGGTTATTGATGAAATGCGTTCCACCATCACTGATTATAGCTCATGGAGTACCGAATCTTGTGAACATGTTCTTCTTGAGAAACTTCAATATAACCTTTGCATCATTGGTTGGAAGGGCCACCGCTTCTACCCACTTAGACACATAATCCACCGCAACAAGTATATACTTATTGCCAAAAGAGGGTGGGAAGGGTCCCATAAAGTCGATTCCCCATACATCAAAGATCTCCACCTCAAGGATGTTGCAAAGGCATCTCATGCCTTCTCGATATAGCTCCAGTCCTTTGGCATTGATCACAACCCTTGCCAAAAGCTATCACATCTTTGAATATCGTAGGCCAATAGAAGATCGACTGCAACACTTTATGTATGGTCCGCTCCCCTCCATGATGTCTCCCATAAGGAGAAGAATGACAACTCTCTAAGATTTCCCTCACATGACTTTCTGGAAATGCATCTTCTAATTATTTGATCCGGACCTTGCTTGAACAAATAAGGCTCATCCCACAGATAGAATCGAGAGTCGTGATATAGCTTCTTCTTCTATTGTGTGGTGGCTTCTGGGGGGTACAATCCACTTACCACTAGATTGACAAGATCAACATACCATGGAACCTCTGTAATACTCAGGGCTAGGAGTTGTTCATCTGGAAACTCCTCCCTGATATGACCCTCATTGGGCACATGAGACCAATCTTCAAGCCTAGACAAATGATCTGCTACTTGGTTCTCTGTGCCCTTTTTGTCCCTTATCTCCAAATTGAACTCTTGCAACAGCAAAATCCACCGAATAAGTCTTGGCTTTGCATCCTTCCTGCTAAATAAGTACCGGATAGCAGCATGATCCGTATACACAATCACTTTTGTTCCCATAAGATAGGAGCGAAATTTGTCAAAAGCAAAGACTAGCGCCAACATTTCTTTCTCAGTGACTGTGTAGTTCGTCTGGGCTGAATCAAGTGTCTTACTCGCAAAGTATATAGAATGAAATACCTTGTCAACTCTCTGACCCAGCACAACTCCAATCGCAACATCACTAGCATCACACATAAGCTCAAAGGGAAGCTCCCAATTTGGAGCAATCAATATAGGAGCTCCAATCAAGCGCTTCTTCATATTTTCAAACGCCTTCACACAGTCATCACTAAATTCATACTTCACCTCTTTCTCATGTAGCTTGCACATTGGCCTGGATATCTTGGAGAAATCTTTAATGAACCGTTTGTAGAAGCCTGCATGTCCAAGGAAACTACGAACACCTCTCACAGAGACTGGAGGTGGTAGTTTCTCAATAAAATCTATCTTTGTGCGGTCCACTTCAAGCCCCATCTTCCACACTTTATGGCCAAGGAAAATGCCTTCCATGACCAAAAAGTGACACTTCTCCCAGTTAAGCACCAGATTCGTCTCTTCTCACCTCGCCAATACCCTATCTAGATTATGTAGACAAGTATCAAACGACTTCCCAAACACTGAGAAGTCGTCCATGAATATTTCAATGATCTCTTCCACCATATTAGAAAAAATAGCCATCATACACCTTTGAAATGTAGTCGGCGCATTACAAAGCCCAAAGGGCATACGCTTGAAAGCATATGTGCCATAAGGATAAGTAAACATCATATTTTATTGATCCTCTGGCGCTATGGATATTTGATTGTATCCAGAATATCCATTTAAAAAGCAAAAGTACTCCTTGATAGCTAACAGGTCTAACATCTGATCAATGAATAGGATGGGATAGTGATCTTTCTGGGTGACTGCATTCAATTTCCAGTAGTCCATGCAAATCCTCCACCCAGTGATTGTTCATGTCGAAATTACCTCATCCTTTTCATTTTTTATCATAGTCATCTCCCCTTTCTTGGGGACACATTATACAGGGCTGACCCACTTGCTATCTGATATGGGAAAAACAATACCTGCGTCTAGCTACTTAATCACCTCCTTTCTCACTACATCCTTCATAGGAGGGTTCAATCTTCTCTGATGTTGTGCCATGGGCTTGTACCCCTCCTCCATATATATCTTATGCATGCAAAATGATAGATTGATCCCATGAATATCAGACATCTGCCACTCGATTGCTCTCTTCCTCTTCCGCAACACTGCTAGGGCCTCTTTTACCTATGCTTCATTCAATCCTGCTACCAAGATTATCGAAAGCGTATCATCATCACCCAAATATGCATACTTCAGATGAGGTGAGAGTGGTTTTATCTCTAGGTTCGGGGCTTCTTCAATAGACATATTGGGAGGGGGTCCAAATGGTCTATTAAGAGGCTCGAACTCGGTAGTGCTAGACAATACACAAGATGCCTCCAAGCATTGAATCATTTCATGTGCTGCTCCATCTCCATACAAATCTGTCCCTATGAGGGCCCTCTCCAATGGATCTGCAGAGGTTATGAGGGGTATCCTTGACTCTATGTCCACCACAGTAATAACTGATAAGTCCTCATATAACGCAGACAACTTCATTGCCTTATAATTATTGAAGACTTCCACCTTGTCAAGCGCTCTCATGGTGAGCTGCCCTGCTGCCATATCTATTAATGCTCTCCCTATAGCCAATAATGGACGTCCCAAAATAAATGGAACTTCTGGGTCTGGTTTAAAATCCAAGATCACAAAATCCACTGAAAAGATCAACGAACCAATCTGCACCAATACATCCTCTATAATTCCCTTAGGTCTAGCCAACGATCTGTCTTCCAGCTGCAGAACAATTGTAGTGGGGCGAGGACTACCCAACCCCATCTTTTTAAAGACTGAAGATGGCATTAGGTTGATACTTTCCCCAAGATCGCACAGTGCTCGAGCTATAACTTTCTAGCCAATGGTGATCGCAATGGTGAAACTTCCCAGATCCTTCAATTTGGTTGGCAACCTTTTCTGAATCTGAGATGTGCATACCTCTGTGAGAGCAACTGTGGCATATTCGGTCAACCTGTTCTTGTTTGCCACAATGTCTTTGATATACTTTGCATACTTTGGAACTCCCTAAGAACATCTATGAGGGGGAGATTAAGGTGTACCTGCCTCAAGAGGTCAAGAAATTTCTTGAATCCAACCTCCTCTCTCTGTTTAATTAACTTCTCTGGGAACGGTGGAGGGGGCTTCACAATAACTTCATCTTCCTTCACCTGTGTCTCTGCCCTAGCTTTAGCCTTTCCGATTGTAACCTCAACTACCTTGGGATCTACTTGCTTCGGTGAAAATTCTTTCAGCTCTAACCCGCTTCTAGTAGTGACTGCGTTCACCTGCTTTGGATTTGGGTCAGTATCACCTGGAAGACTACCCTATGGTCTCGTATTATGTGCTCCAACTAGCTGCCCTACTTGCTTTTCTAAATTCTAGATGGCAGTTTTCTAGTCTTTCATATTCGCTTCATACTTGACTTGGCTCTCCATGATTGACTTCAGCATGTCTTCTATGTTGCTAGGCACGGTCGCAGGCTTGTTGTTTCTAGCAAACTGTTAATTCTGCCATTGTGGCCTAAATTAATTTTGGCCTTGGTTGTTCCCATATGACAAATTATTCTGCAAGTTTGCATTGTATGAATTCCCATAATTTTGATTTCCATCTCTCTGAGCATATCCAACAAAGTTCATAGAATCCAGATTTGCTGGACAATCTTCTGATAGATTGGTATCCCCCACAAGTATCACAAAACTGAATAATTGACGGCTGTACTACACTAACCTGTGCCTGACTATTCCCAAGAGCTAACTTGTTGAGAACCGTAGCTATGTTGTGCATCTGATTAGCCATAGACTCCACCTTGGCAAATAAAGCCATGATGGAATCTACCTCAAGCAATTTGGCTACCTTCTTTGGCGAGGCTCTGCTAGCATCAATGTTCCATTCCGAATTACTCTGTGCCATCCTCTGCAGAAGAGTATACAACTGAACATACGTCTTCTCTAGTGCTTGCCCGTCTGCTGCACAATCTAGTAGAATCTTCGAATGAGGTTCAAGCCCTTCAATGAATGTGTGTACCAACACCTTATTTATATGCTGATGATGAGGACATGACATTAGGAGGGCCTTGAATCTTTCCCAAGCCGTGTATAGATTTTCACCATCTTTCTGCCCGAAACTCAAAATCTCGCTCCTCAGCTTGACTATCTTCCTAGATAAAAAGAAACGTGTCAAGAATTTTTGGGCCAAATCATCCCATGAAGTGATGGAGTTCGGTGGCTCCTCTTTCAACTATCTCATCGCCTCCCTAAGTAGAGAGAACAGAAATAATGTCAGCCTCACGTAGTCCACTGTGACCCCAGTTGGTATGAACGTATCACTAATTTCCAGAAAATTCTGGATGTGCTATTGCGGGTCCTCATGTGATAAGCATGTGAACTGACCATTGGTGTGCAAGAGTTGCATCATACTCTGTTTGAGCTCAAAACGACCGCCCAGTTCGAGTTTCTGGATGTTGTTGGTAACATTAGTCACGAGTGGGATTGCCACATTGCGCACTGGCTTGGTGCTGCCATTTCTGCAGGAATAACTTCTGGTTGTTCAACTAACTGGATTATCTCCTCAGCCACCCCGTGAAACTTGATAGGATAAAGTGTTGCTGCTCTTCTCCATTGATGAAATAGTCGTTCAGGTTCAGGGTGTGGCTCTACCAAGTCTTTCTTCCATTCTAGCTTGTTGACAGTTCAAAGTTTGTACCTGCAGATTTTTCCAAATGCTAAGATCAAGTTGTTAATACTTGAATAATAAGTCGTACAAGAAAAGTTAGAACTTTGCTAATTTCTAAGTCCCAGGCAACGTCACCAAAAACTTGTTGGGCGACTTCCCACTCACACACAAGTGTACGTGGTAATCCAAGTAATATAGACTGGACAGTACAGATATCAAACCCAAGAGACTTATGACTTAGCAAATATTCCACTCTATTCATATACAGCTAAAATAAACAAGTACGAAAGTAACTAGAATATGATTTTGTAGTAATTGACTGATTAAAGTAAAATGACAGAATGAAATGCAGTTAAGTAATGATTTTATTGGTTCCAAGTTTAGAGAGAATTCCAGGGTTACAAATTTATTTCGAAATCAAGTAGTACTCACTTGAATCGACTTGTTCGTTCACCTAGTGGTTGATTCTGAGGTTAATGTTACAACTATGGTCTTCCAAGCCTCTAGTTGCCTATTTAAAATAGAATCACAACTACATCGTTGAGCGGGGATGTGACATTTGATTTTAAAAGCATTTATATTTCTTCCTGTATGAACCAAGCAAGGCGTTCTTGGTATATTCCTATCCTAGTCGCTAAACTATTGTTTACATTACAAAAGGGAGGTCTTGCTCCTTATATTTCTCGATCTACCTTGTTGATCCTTCTCCCAAGTTCACAACAAGGTTATATATTTATCTTAATGGCGGACAAGCATCAAAATACTAAACACAGGAATATAAGAACAACTAGTAATGGCAAACGAACAATCAATCCAAATTCATACTAAATATTCATACGTTTGTAGCCGTAACCCCAGAACAAGGGTTCTTAGCCACTCATGCTACTCAAAAACAAAGATAATAATGTTTTCATCCAAAGTTATGACTAAGAAAAGGAAGAAGAAAAGAAACCTAATGGTGAATTCTATTCTCTGCCTTCTGCTCTCCAAAATTATGATGGAACCCTTCAAAAGACGCACAAGGTTCTATTTATAGGGTTTGGGAAATAACGCCTTTTCCTTCTTAGAATCGGACTAAGAAAAGCTAAAATTTTGGTTGGGGTACTGCCTGGCGCGGCGCGCCTGATACGCGCCAGAATTGACGCTCAACAGTTTTGCCTCTGGGGCGGCGCATCTGCAGTGTGCCTGGCTGCCCCTCCAGTAGTTTGGGCCTTGGGCCAGTGCGCCTGCAGTGCGCCAGGCTGCCCCTCGATGATCCAATCCTATTTTCCTCTCTTTACGTGCTCTCGAACCTTAAAACATCTTCCAATGGTCACTTTATCGCGTCATTTCACCTACAAACACCTAATCATGTGTCTTAGTACAACATATAGCAATTCAACTTAAAACACACAATCTATAGTAAGTAATTCTCTTAAAACATAAGGTAAACATGGGTAAAATACGATAAATAGGCATATAAATATGCCCAAGATCAGGTAGCCTCAATCCGGGCTGACATGAATAAGATAAAGGGTAATGCCCCCATGACCATCATAAATATAAGCTTGTTGGATGCAGCTATGGCCACCCATCATGAGCCTACAAGCCCAATTGATGACTTATTCGATAGCATGGGAGCTGAGAAGAATGAGGAGACAAAGGAGGATTCCACGGCGTAATAGAGAATACTGTTAGAGTCTCTGGGGACAACACACTCTTGTATAGGTGGGGATGGACCTAGTTCTGAGGCAGACCCATAATATGGTGATTCAGAGTAGTAAGTACAAGGAGTTTTTGCACCTTACCTCTTATATTTTTTGATTGAGCATTAGGGTCAATGTTATTCTCATAGTTAGGGGTGGATGCATTTATTTATATTGATGTTTGGATGTTTTGATTTTACCCTTGTAGGGCTTGGATGTTTATTTATGCATATTTTTATTGACCTTATCGGACTTGGGTTGTACGTTTTGGGTATTTTGGCCCTTATCGGGCATGTTTTGGATAATCTTGGTTATTGGCCTTGTTGGGCCTTTATTTTCTTATACTTTATCTTTTTCCCTTGCCGGGTTTGATCTTTTATTTTGGATGTGAGTGATGCCATAGTGTTAGGTTAGTCTTATACGCTAATTATCTTACTACCCGTGCTTTGCAAATTACACTTAGTGCCTTCGCCATGCCTCGTTCTTAAATGATCAAATGAGTGTGTAGTTCAATATCGCCTTTGTAGATATTAGTTAGTTTTGAATAAACCCTGAGGGTTTTCTTCATACCACGGTCCTTTCTCAAGGAGAATTTTTTTCTTTTTTGCACTTGTCTCGAATGGGACCACCGAAAATTTTCTTGGCAAAGGAATTTGGAAATAGAGAAAAGAGGGGAAAATAAATTTGAAAAGCATTCTCTTATCATGTTTTTTACATTTTTCGTTTGGCTTTTTGATTTATAAATGAGTTGTACAAAACTCAAAATAGCTTGTCAAATTCATTCGTTCCAATTGATTTTGAGAATAACTGTGGACTCTGATGTGTCAGGATTTCATGACACTTTTGATGCTTAGAACTAAGGATTTTGGGAGTTCTAAAGTGTGTTTTGTTAGATATGATGCTCGTTACATGTGCAGGGAAAAGTATTGAAAATATAAAAAGACTAAAAAGTTTCTATTTTCTGGGCTAAAAGTCATGCCCCATGGGCGCGGTATCCACCATGGTGCATGGGTAGAAGACGTTAAAAGGATACAACAAGAGTTAGAGGCAAAATCCCATCCCATGATCAATTGGGATGGGCGTTGAAGTTTCCACGGGCTGTAACACTTTCCCATGGAAATATACCAGAGAGGATAAAGCAATATGTTAAGCCTGATGTCCTACCGCGACTCCCGTGAGAGACACGATGAAATGTTGCATACGCCCATCGAAATGAGCTAGAGCCATTGGGACTTCATAATGAGTTGGCCGACGGGTTGCCCACGATGCCTATGGCAACCACGATGGCCCATTAGACTAGCCCATGGAAACGAGGCAAAGGGCTTGAGACATAAAGTGTAGAATATCTGACAAGCACCCACGATGCTTGTGGCACCCACGATGGCTCATGGGGACTGCCTGTCGGAACTGCCGCATTCCAGCTCTCCTAGTTCTGTTAGTATTTGGTCTTTGTTGTATATAAATACATTCCCTAGAATTTTATTTCGAGGATTACGCATTGTTAGGCAATTGTTATGCAACTTTGAGACATCATAACACATTGTTGAGATTTTATTCCATACTTTTGAGAATTCAATTATTGTTCTTGATTATTGAAGTGTTCTTGAGGATTCAAGATTCTGGTTTTCTTTACTTGTCCTTGTAAGTTATAATTATGATCTTTTCATCTAAATTTGATTGTTCTCTTGCAACTATGAGTAGCTAAATCCACAACTAGGGTTGTGTGAACCATGAAGGATTAACAAAGTAGGCAAAGTACTTAGTAATCCTAGGAAGGTGTTCATGCATGTATTATTCTTCCTCTCATTTTTATTGCTTTTTAACGATGGCCAATGTTAGAACTCACTGTATTCCTACTTACTTGACCAAAGGGTAATGAATGGGAAAGGGGATTGCACAACAGAGATTTGAAGCTACCAACCCTTACCTAATTATGTTGAACTTGCCTGGGGAAAGCTAATCTGGGATCACTAGTAAGGGTTAGCAAAGCAAACGCCCGTAGACTAACCAAGTTGCATGGTGACATTCTTCTATTTTGGTAACCATCCGCTTAGGAAAACCTAACTTACTGATTTTGCATGCATAGCATGAGACTAGATTGCTGGTACAATGCCTTACTGCGTTATAAGCTCATAGGGAACACTTCCCTAGTCACTTCTCTCATTGATTACAATAATTGAAAACTATTACTTTGTTACTTGTTCGAATCTTAGTCACAAACATTACTTTTACTTTAACCCCCCCCTTATGGGAAACAAATGGCTAGGAGCGCGAATAAACATAGTTGACCCTAGTCATACCATATTCCCTGTGGGATCGACCCCAACCTTCATTAAGTTCTATATTTGAACATCGACCGCTTTATACTTTATTTGGAGGTGTAATTCAGGCGTATCAAATTTTGGCATTATTGTCGGGGAATATGGTTTAGGATTAAGAGAGATTGTGTTTATTTTACTATTAGTCCTTATTTCTTTATTTTACTTTTTTTATGTTTTTGTTTAGTTCTATAGGTTGCACACGTGTGCATGCCTAGTACAAGTTGTCAAGGCAATCCCCTGATTCTATTCGATCCCTAACTCCAATGACCTGTGAGTAATATGGTTAAGGAAAGAGTTTTAGAGACACCAGAATAGGCCACAACTCGAATATTGGCCGAAGAATAGTAAAAGTAGACAGATGAAGAGGTGCAAATCATGCAAGATGCTCAGATTGTCGCAGACCTAGCAAATCAAAATGCTACAGCTGAACATGCAAGGCAAGCAAGGCAAGATGCTGCTCATCAAGCCGCACTAATGCTCAAGCTACGAGAGACGAAGAAGCCAGATGCAATGCACCTTAAGATCTGGTTACACCAAGAGGGCAATGAGGTTTCCAGATTCAACCACCATAACACATCCCTTGCTATAATATTGATGATGATAATGATATCAATGATAAAGGGACAACATGACCCATAGTATTGCCACCACTTCCTGATGGTACAAAGTTTGACATCACTGGCACTATGATCCAAGTGTTGAACCTGAAAGGATTATTTTTTGGCAAGTCCACTAACGATGCAAATTTACACTTGGTTAACTTTGTGGGGATCTGCAAGACGTACAATCTTCCAGGGGTAGACCAAGTGGTTGTTCCCATTTTCTTTGACTAGACAAGCGAGATTGTTGCTTACTGAGCTTCCTGATACAATATTTCCATGGAGAAAACTGAAGAGTCAGTTTCTGGAAAGGTTTTTACCTCCATCAAAGATGTTGCAGCTCAAATAGGAGATGTATAACTGCAAGCAGTTGAGCATAGAGGCTCTATATGAGACATGGCTTAGATTCAATAAGAAGATGAAATAGGTGCCAAATTATGGAATCCCTTCAGATCATTTAATGGAGATTTTTTATAGAACATTGAATGCAAACACTAAGTCAGTTGTTGATACAGTCATGAGGGGAGTGTTCATGGAAAACACTTTCACAGAAGCTTCTGAGATGCTTGATAGAGTTACAAAGACGAACAGAGTCTGGCATACTAGAGATTCTGAGAGTGCAGTAGGAACCTATGTTGTTGGGAAATCCTTAGACCAGCAGGAGTTGTAGGAGCTTAGACAAGAGGTAGCAAGATTAAATACAAGTGTAGATCTGACTGCAAATAAAATACTAAATAATGGAGTAGAAAAGGTGAATGTTGTAGGTTCACAAGGTAAGGAACCAAGATAGGATGGGCCTAAATCCGATGAAGAAGTTAACTATCTAAATGATCAAGTTGCAGGTTTCTGAGCAAATGGCCAAGGAAATGAAGGTTGGAACAAAGATAGGGATAATAACAGAGATAGAGATGACAACTACAACCGATCTGGATATAGAGATAGGAGCAGGGGTAGAGATAGAGATGGTTACTAGAACAAGAGGGATGGCTACAAGAATGATAGAAGCGACATGTATGTCCCACCTGGAAATTAGGTAGCAGGATTCGAACAACCAATAATCAAAGAGATGTTAGCCAAGGTGTTACAAAAGGTTGAGTCTACTGATGGTAGCTGGAAGGAGATGCATGCTGACATCTCCGGCATGAATCAAAAAGTAGAATCACATGCCGTCGCCATAATGCATATTGTGACGCAGTTGGGG
This sequence comes from Jaltomata sinuosa, assembly GCA_003996215.1. NCBI lineage: Eukaryota > Viridiplantae > Streptophyta > Magnoliopsida > Solanales > Solanaceae > Jaltomata > Jaltomata sinuosa. The sequence continues at coordinate 62,691 of QJPP01004928.1, forward strand.
CAAATGTCGACAGCCCTAAATCAGCGTCAAAAGGGCACTCTTCCAAGTGATATAGTTCAAAATCCAAAGAATGATAGACATTGCATGGCGGTGACTACTCGAAGCAAAAAAAGATTATTGATCCTCTTATCCTTATAGTTGTTGAGGAGCAAACTGAGCCTGAAAATGATAAAGTTGAAGTTGTGGTTGAGTCTGAGGTAAAGGGTGGTGAAGATAGCTAAATTGCAGAAGATCCAACTGCTATTAAAAGAAAGAAAAAGGAGGTCCCCGAAGTTGTAAAGCCTATGACGCGACCTTCTACACCCTTTCTGTAGAGACTAGTCAAGAAGGCTGAGGACAGAAAGTACAAAAAATCATCTAAATGTTAAAGTAGCTTTCGGTAAATATTCCCTTTGTAGAAGCACTAGAGCAGATGCCTGTATATGCAAAGTTCATGAAAGACTTGGGGACGAAGAAGAGAACTATCAATTTTGATACTGCAGATAATTTACACCATCGTAGTGCAATAGCTTCTCATTCTCTTGTGCAAAAAAGGGAAGATCCTGGAGCCTTCACTATTTCTTGCACGATTAGGGCATTTTATTTTGCTAAGGCGTTATGTGATTTGGGTGCAACATCAATCTAATGCCTTTGTCAATGTTTAAATAGTTGGGCTTTGGAACCCTTACACCGATGACTATGTGGCTATTGATGGCAAATTGTAATGTGAAAAGGCTAGTAGGTATCTCGTATGATGTACTTGTGAAAGTGGGGTCCTTTATCTTCCTAATAGACTTCATGATTCTAGACTGTGAGGTAGATTTTGAGGTCCCCATCATTTTGGGGTGACCATTCCTTGCCACAGGACGTGCTTTAGTTGACTTGGCAATAGGACAGATGAAATTCAAGATGAATGATGAGGAAGTTACCTTCAACCTATTCCAATTAATGAAGCACCATGATGACATTCGAATAGTCTCAGTTATTGATGTTTTGGATGAAGTAGAGTTATAAGTTCTAGTTAAGAGCGACTTGGTGTTGAAGCACTTACAACTGTGATCATGAATTTTGATGGGGATGACATTGATGAGTATGCTGACATGGTGGAGGCACTTTCTAGTATAGGATCTTACTCTTATGCTCCAAAAAATCTCAATCTAGACTTGAAGAATAGAGTAACCCCACTAGCCAGACCATCTATTGAGGAGTCTCCAGTCTTAGAGCTCAAGGCACTTCCATAGCACTTACAATATATTTTCTTGGAAACCAATAACACTTTGCCGGTGATTATAGCATTTGATTTGGTAGATGGGCAAGTCGAGGCTCTTGTGTCCATATTGAATAAGTTCAAGAGGGCCATTGGTTGGTCAATTTCAAATATTGTTGGTATTCCACCAGGTATATGCATGCATAAAATTCAGCGTTAGCCAAATTTGCAAGAAGTGGTCAAGAAAGAGATTATCAAGTGGCTGGACGCAGGCATGTGGTATCCAATTGCAGATAGTAAGTGGGTGAGTCTAATTTAGTGTGTGACAAAGAAGGCTGGGATCACTATGGTCCCTAATGCTAAGAACGAGCTGATTCTAATAAGGCCAGTTACAGGCTAGCGTGTTTGCATGGATTACAGAAAGTTGAATGCATGGACTGAGAAGGATCATTTTCCGATGTCATTTATGGACCAAATGGTAGACCTCTTGCTGGTAGAGAAAGGTATTGATTTCTTGATGGTTATTCAGGTTACAATCAGATTTCAATTTCTTCAGAAAACCAAGAGAAAACCACTTTCATTTATCCATATGCGACATTCACTTTCAAGAGGATGCCATTTGGGTTGTGTAATGCACCAGCAACCTTTCAGAGATATATGATGTCGATCTTCTCGGACATGGTGGAGGACACCATAGAGGTATTCATAGATGATTTCTCTGTGGTAGGTGATTCATTTGATAATTGTTTGGCCCATCTGAGTTGTGTGCTGTAAATATGTGAAGAGTGCAACTTGGTACTAAACTGGGAAAAGTGCCACTTCATGGTCAAAAAAGGTATTGTGTTGGGTCACCAAATTTCTAAAAATGGTATTGAAGTTTACAAGGCCAGATTGAGGTGATTAAAAAATGGACCCCTTCAATCTTAGTAAAGGGTATCTGAAGTTTCTTAGGGCATGTTGAGTTCTATCGTAGGTTCATTAAGAACTTCTCAAATATTGCACATCCTTTGTGCAAGCTGCTAGAGAAGGATGTGAAGTTTGTGTTTGATGAGGCGTGTCTGAAGGCATTCGAGTGCCTAAAATTGCAGTTGATCTTAGCCCCCATAATTGTTTCTCCTGATTGGTTTGAACCATTCGAGGTGATATGTGATTCTACTAGAGTGGCTCTAGGAGAAGTCCTAGGCCAGAGACGTGAGAAAATTCTTCACCCTATTTACTATGCTAATAAAGCACTGAACCCCACCCAGAAGAACTATACTATGACTAAACAGGAACTTCTAGTTGTGGTGTTTTCATTTGAAACATTCAGGTCTTATTTGCTTGGCACTAAGGTGATTTTCCACACAGACCATGTAGCTCTCAAGTACCTTATGGAAAAAAAGGATGTGAAGCCTATATTAATTCATTGGGTGTTGTTGTTGCAAGAATTTGACTTTGAAGTCAAGGATCACAAAGGTACAACAAATCAGGTGGCTGATCACTTGTCCAGACTTGAAGATGAGGCGATGATGCAGATGAAAGATGAGCTTGAGATTGATGATGCCTTCCCATACGAACAAGTATTGGCAGCCTCTCAGGATTTGATCCCATGGTATGCATACATTGCTAACTACTTAGCAAGTGATATAGTTCCTCCGAACCTGATAGTCCATCAACGAAGAAAGTTCATGTCTGATGTGAAGAAGTTTTTCTGGGAAGAGCCTTAGTTATTCCGAGTATCTGGTAACACCATGATTCATAGATGCATAGGTGAAATAGAGATGGAAGATATACTTGAGATGTTTCATTTCTCTCCTATAGGAGGATATCATAGTGGCACTCGGACAACCCACAAGATTTTGCAATACAGCTACTACTGGCCTACCCTCCATAAGGATGCTCATGCGTACACGAGGAACTGTAATCGATGCCAAAGGAAATGAGGCATATCAAGGAAGCATGAGCTCTGTCGTACTCCCATCCTTGTGATTGAACTATTTAATGTATGGGGAATCGATTTCATGGGTCCTTTTGTGATGTCGAATGGTATGAGGTATATATTAGTTATTGTTGACTATGTGTCAAAATGGGTGGAGGCCACAGTGCTTCCCAATAAGAAGTCAAGAGTGTCACCGCGTTCTTGAAGCAGAATATCTTCTGCAGATTCAGCACACCACGGGCGATTATTGGTAATTGAGGATCTCACTTTTGTAATAAGCTATTCAAGGCTCTACTTGAGAAATATAGGGTAAGGCACAGTGTGGTGACACCTTATCATCTGCATATGAGTGGGAAAGTAGAGGTCTCAAATCGGGAGATAAAATCCATCCTTGCAAATATGGTGAATATGCACTGAACATATTGGTCTAGGAAGCTTGATGATGCCCTATGGGTGTATCAGATAGCCTACAAGACTCCTATAGGTATGTCACCCTATAAGCTTGTCTTTGGAAAAGCATGTCATCTTTCGGTGGAGCTTGAGCATAAGGCCATGTGGGCACTTAAAAAGCTGAACTTAGACTAGTGTGCCGCATCCTATCAGCGACTTGGTCAGTTGAATGAACTTGATGAGTTTCATCTGAATCCGTATAAAATTTTAGCTCTATACGAGGAGAAGATGAAAATGTACCATGACTGAAAGATTGAGAAGAGAGATTTTCAGCCGGGCGAGCTGGTCTTACTCTATAATTCAAAACTGCGTTTATTTCCAGGCAAGCTTAAATCTAAGTTGATGGGGCTAATTCGAGTGGTGAAAGTTTCCTAACATGGTGCTATAGAGATTGAGAACCATGACGGTAAGCGGTTCAAGGGTAATGGTCAGCATGTCAAAGCCTATTTGGGAGATGCTGAAGAAATCAAAGTGGTTGAAGCTTGGGAGCTTGGTGAAGTCTGATTAACCAAGTGGCATGTGTCATGTCGTGATGTTAAATCAAGTGATGCATGAGAGGCAACCCATGAAGGAAACTTGATTAAGTCTGAGTAGTCAAGTGACCTGCATCGTATCGTGATGTTAAATCAAGCGTTGCATGGAAGAAAACCTATGGACTAACATTTGTTTAAGTGTGCAGGAGTTGGTGAAACTGAGTAAAGGAGAATTCTATAGAAAAGAGTTCCTACGGGCATCTACGATGGTTTGTCGCAGTCCCGACGAGCATGGGAAATAGGTGTGCAAATAGAAGAGTAAGGGTAAAAGCCACTGGCCCATTCCCACATCCCGATATGACGGGCAGTCGTAACCCCGACGGATATGGGAAATAGGGTCTCCAACACCGAGGTATGCCCAATGGGTGTCACAACTGCCCATCGTCTGGGTCGGTCAAAGGGTTAATAAATTTTTAAATTTTGTTATAGCCGACCCAACCTGACCTAGTTTCCTTTTCCCCTTTACCCATGATTAAGAAGGATTTGACCTCATTCAATTAAGGTCAAATACGTTCAAACTCCCTCCACAACTCATGTCTCCCCCTCCCACAATTTTCTCCCTTCCATAAACCCCATTAACAAGCAAATCTCCTCCCTTTAAAAGTTTTCCACTCATAATTCAACATCACAAGGCACTACATAAGGCACTTTCTGTATAGTCACTCAAAGAGTTCGACAAATTCTTCAAACAAAGTAAGTGAACTTTTAAATTCCATTGTTGATCACCAATTTATATTGAAGTGATGATGTTAATGGGTTCATATATGTGTGAAATATCGTGTATAATGAACCCTAGATTATGAAAGTGTTTATGTGTATGTGTTGTTGTAGTTAAACTTTAGGATTTAGGGTTGTGGATTTGCTATTGTTGCTCTATAAGGGTGGTTGGGAAGGTGGGTATAACATGTTTGAAATTGAGGGTGTGAAGTATAGAAGGGTTGTAGAGCACAATAAATATTATGCTGATATGATCCCACAGGGAAAGCCAACGGAATGTCGTAGGTACAACGGGTGTTGGAGTTGGGCGTAGGAGTGGAACAAAGCCTGAAAAAGCCAATGTCTCATTTCAAAAACTGATCCCAATGGGACGTTGGACCTCCCACTCCTATGGCAAGCCACTGTGGGAGGACAATATGTCCTTAAAATCCCACTACCTCATCTCGATGCCCCTTCTGACGGGACGATGGACCTTCCACGCCCGTGGGAGGTTGAAAATTTTAAAATTATTCTAACTTTTTTGTTTTTCATTTTTGGTTTGGTTTACTAACGTACTTCACCTGCAGGTACTAAATGGCACCACCAACTCTATTAAGATGAGAGGGATCCCGAAAAGCAAAATAAAAAGTCGTCACTAATCGTATAAATGATCAATCTGATTCAGAAGGTGAGAGGAGTGAATCAGACAACATCCCCCTTGTCCGGTTGACAAAGAGGAAGCTGGTGATTTCATAGTATTCTCACTCTAAAAAGAGAGAAGGTGTAACAATCGGGTCTGTCGTTATGGGTAGTCCAACCGTGCCAAGTGTTAGAATTAGAAAACTCTGGGTTTGGGAGTTTGAAATTCTGGGGTAGGCTAGGCTCAATCGATTTTGGAATGAGATAGAGTCTAGGGAAATCAAGGTAAAATTGGATTTAGGTGTCTTGGATTAAGCTATTTTTCCACGTAGACAATATATAAAGGAGTCCAAGGGACTTTTTGGAATCGCCTTTGGGTTAGTAGAACTCCTGGAATCGCGTTTGGCGTGAATAGGTTGTTTCAGGCATCGGGAAAACCAAGTATGTTGTGAAATGGCCAAAACTGGTAGATTTTCGAACATTCTATCCGTGATGAGCGCTGTCAGGCGCGATAGCGGTCACCGCTATAGAGGTGGAAATTACTGTTATAGCAGTGGTCAAGGGGCAGTCAACTCACTTAAGACCGCTATAGCGCAGATGACCGCTATAGCAGAGCGGAGACCGCTATAGCGGGCCGACAGGTTTTTAATGCAGAAAAAACTCTCAAAACATTCAGTTTTCATAAGTTTGTTTTGGAGAAGGGCTGGGCGAATTTCAGGTAATTTTCTTCATTCCTCCGCCAAAAAGTATTCCTAAGGTAAGGTTTTCGTTCCCCGCACTTTGTAATACGTTTCCTATGTGATAGAATTGTTAGGAGGGAAATTGGGGAAAGGTTGGAATGACCTAGGGATGATGGAATTCGGGGAAGAAGGGGGTTCCCAAACATGTATGTTCTTGGGTGTTGATTTAAGTACATTAAAATGATCATAGGTTGTTTAATTTCCTATTTTGTCCGTAAAAAATGATAAGACTAGGAGAATTAATGGTGGAAAGTCCAGAAAAAAAGGTGGAATGATCATGGGTGGCCTGTGGTTTGGGGTTTTGGTATAATTCGGGTAATGTACAGGCTTGTATGTTAATTGTATGTATTATGTGTTATTTTTAGACCAAGAATGCGGGAGGAATCCGAAACACGGGAAAGCTCGGGTTGAATAGAGCTTGGATCATTTTGAGGTAGGTGATGGCTTTCGTATTTATGTGAATGTGTATATTCATTGTACTCGTGTCTAAGTATTGTGTGCATTACATTGCTTAGGGGAATTGTGTGGAATGTCTAAGTTTGGTTTACAGTCTATGTTTGAATGATGTTTACTTGTTGGCGTTACAAGTTGTGTGTGTTCACATATTGACTGTGGTTGTTGACATTTGGTTGGCTTGAGTACCATGCTTGGTACGGGTATAACTCATGGCTGGCATGGGTACCACGCCTGGTACGTGTATAACATTCGGTTGGCATGGGTACCACGCCTGGTATGGGTTTACCTTATTGCATATTGCATGGTGATTTTTGTAGTACATTGATTGTTATTGGTCCGTGTGTGGACCGGGTTGTTTTACTTAATGTGATACTTAATATTGGTTTCGTGATTGGATCGGGTAGTTATTGAAAAGTGCTATTGATTAGTGGTCCTAGAGTGGTCGAGAACTGTTGTATGACTGTTGAGTTGGTCTTGGTTTAGGCCGGGTTGAACAATTACTTGTGGTATTGTCTATAGGGGATTCCAGGGTGGGTCTGGGCTTGACGGTAAGGTGTGGTTATGGTTTCTTATTGGTGGAATAGAACTGTAAGAGATGGATTCATGCGGTAACAAGCTAGGTATAGACCTGTAGTCTAGAGATGCCTGTCATATTTGTTGCATGTTTGCCATACTTGTTACTGGATTTTGCGTACTATTTATATACCATTTTCTTAAATACTGGCTGATGATCCTACCAGTACACAGTGGTGGTGTACTGATACTACACTTGTATTTCTTTTGGTGAGTACAGGAAATCTTCTAGCGACTAAGATGAGACCTCAAATTTAGCACCGATGTTTCCAATCTTCAAGGGTGATCTGTCGATTCGAGCTACCTTGGGATTCTCATTAGAGTTTTAGTCCATTTGTTCGGACTTAAAAACTATTTCTTATTTTGTTTGAGGTTGCATCCCCATACTCTAGATTTGGTATTGATGTTTGGTACGATGACTTTCAGTTCCTAGGTGGGATTTTCCACAGATAATTAATTATGAGAATTTTTCGAGTAGTTGATCTTATTTTCATTGCTAGTTTACTTTGATGCTTGCTGGTTTTAGGCTGTTAGTCTAGGCAAGGGTGGAACTCTATTGGTTCGCTCATCCGGGGGTTGGGTGGGTGCCACTCACGACGGGTTGGGTCGTGACAAAGATGGTATCAGAGCCTAGGTTTGTTGATCTCATTGTACCAAACAGGTCTAGTAGAGTCTTGCGGAATGGTGCGGAGACGTCCGTACTTTTCTTCGAGAGGCTACAAGGCTTTAGGAAAAACTATCTCTTCTTCTTTTCCTTCGTGCTATAACTCAATTCCAATTGGTATCTTGTGATACGAATTGGTATCTAACTTCATTCACTCTTCTATCCGCAGATGGTTACTATAAGGAATAATGGAGCAAGGCCAGTGGTCCCAGCAGTGGGCTCGGCAGTTCGCGGCAGAGGTAGGGGAAGGGGCAGGGGACGAGCTGGAGCCACACCCGCCAGGGGTGGGGCTTGAGCTGCTGCTATTGCATGTGAGGTAACCCCTCCCCCACCTCAGGATCCTGTGGCAGAACAGGTGGAAGTGGTTGTGGAAGATGAAGGAGCTCAAGAGGAGGCTGCACCAGTTGGGGGTGCAGGCCTTCCTACTATGACACCGAAAGCTTTTAAGCAGGCCGGGCGTGGGATATTCTGAGTGGGTTGGTTGGTGCTGGAGCCATACCCACATCTTATGTAAATCAGGCCTTGGATACTCAGCCAGAAGTTACTACAGCGCCAAGGATGGATGCAGCAGCTTCGGGCACAAATGATCTCCTCAGGCCAATACTAGGCCCAGTGATGACAGGTAATGAGCATGAGATGATGACTAAGTTCCTTAAGCTGAAACCTCCGATGTTTCAGGGTATAGACAAGGACGATGCCTATGAGTTCATCCTAGATTGACATGAGAGGTTGCACAAGTTAGGTGTTGTACGTCAGCATAGGGTTGAGTTTGTCACTTACAGCTGCAGGGTTATGCCAAGCAGTGGTAGAGGTCTCATGTTGTGTGTCGGTCATCTATCCTACCTCCACTGACTTGGGAGCAGTTCCATGCATTGTTTCTAGAGAAGTACGTTCCCCGTACTTTGAGGGACCGGAAGAAGGATGAGTTTCTGAACTTGAAGCAGGGTGGCATGTTGGTCTAAGCTTATGAGGCTAAGTTTCATGCGTTGTCTCATTTTGCTACACAGATGTTGGGTTCCGAGGAGGAACGGGTCCGATTATTCATCAAGGGTCTAAATAGTGAACTGCAGGTACTGTCGGTGCATATGACTTCTTAAGGAAAGGGTTTTAATGATGTGGTGGATTATGTGAAGAAGATAGAGAGAGTTAGGCAAGCGGGGCAGGCTAAGGCTTTAGCCAAGAAGCCCCGGAATGAGGGAAATTTTGGTTGTTCATACTCCAGGGGCCAGCATCAGTAGGCTTACTCAGCCCATCCTATTCAGTCAGCTCTGCCAGCTACTACAGGTGGTCATCAGGGAGCTTAGTCTTCAGCTCCTAGAGGCCAGGGAGCATCATATACATCAGCTAGCAGGCCTACTTTGGACCATCGTTGCTTCCATTATGGTGGTTTGGGCCAATTTAAGAGGAAGTGTCCACATTGGCAGGCAGGTAATCAGGGTCAGCAGCAGACTAGAGCAGTGGTTTCTGCAGACAGAGGGGGTAATGCTAGGGGTCATCCACAGGGTGGACGAGGTAATTTCCAGGAAGTCAGGGGAGACCGAGGGAATGGCGGCGCAGGCAGGGGTGCGGCGCAGCCAGCCCGGTAAGTTGCCCGGATTGATAATCGGGCATATTGTTTTCCAGGAAAAACCGAAGCGGAAGCCTCAGATACAGTGATCACAGGTACTATTCTTGTCTGTGATAAAATGGCCTCAGTATTATTTGACCCAGGATCTACATATTCTTATGTGTCTGTTAGTTTTGCATTGGGTCTGGATTTGAATTGCGATATCCTTGATTCCCCTATCTATGTATCTACCCCGATTGGAGAGTCGGTGATTATGACTCATGTGTATCATGACTGTTCTGTGGTAATTATGGGGTTACATACTTGGGTAGATTTAGTAATTCTAGATATGGCTGATTTTGATATTATCTTGGGTATGACCTGGCTGTCTCCGTATCATGTTGTGTTAAACTGTAACACCAAAACTGTGACTCTAGAAATTTCAGGTAAGGATAGGCTAGAGTGGGAGGATGTGTACAGGCCCAAGCCAGTTAAGATAATATCGTTTGTCCGGTCTAGGAAGCTAGTGGGGAGGGGATGTCTAGCTTTCTTGGCTCATCTCTGGGATGATAGTGTGGAGTCTCCTCCTATTGAGTCAATTCCAGTGGTTTTTGAATTTGTAGAGGTGTTTCCAGCGGACTTGTCTGGTATGCCTCTGGACAGATACATAGATTTTTGTATCGATTTGGAGCCAAGCACTCATCCTATCTCTATTCCTCCGTATCGAATGGGTCCGGCAGAGTTAACGGAACTTAAGACTCAGCTGCAGGAACTCCTAGATAAGGGATTTATACGTCCCAGTGCTTCACCTTGGGGGGCTCCGGTTTTGTTTGTGAAAAAAAGGATGGTAGTATGCGAATGTGCATAGACTACAGACAGTTGAACAAGGTGACCATCTGGAATAAGTATCCTTTACCCCGGATAGATGATTTGTTTGACCAGCTTCAGGGTGCATCGGTGTTTTTGAAAATTGACTTGAGGTCAAGGTACCATCAGTTGAAAATTAGGCCTGAGGATATTCCAAAAACTATTTTTCGGACTCGGTATAGAAATTATGAGTTTCTAGTAACGTCGTTTGGTTTGACCAATGCACTGGCAGCATTCATGAGTTTAATGAATGGGGTGTTTAAGTACTACTAGGATTCTTTTGTTATCGTGTTCATTGAAGATATTTTGATCTACTCTAAGAGTAGGGAGGAGCATGCTAATCATCTTCGCATTGTGCTGGACATCTTGAGGTACCAAAAGCTTTATGCAAAATTCACTAAGTGTGAGTTTTGGTTGACTTCTGTGGAATTTTTGGGGCATGTGGTGTCGGAAAAGGGGGTGATGGTGGATCCCCAAAAAATTGAGGTAGTTAAGAGTTGGGGTCCGGCCTATCTCTGTGATAGCGGTGAGAAGTTTTGTTGGGCTCGCGGGGTACTACCAGAGGTTTGTGAAGAACTTTGCTTTTATTGCTACTCACCTGACCAGGTTGACACAGAAGGAGGTATCGTTTGTGTGGTCCGACAAGTGCGAGGAGAGCTTCCAAAAGCTTAAGACACTTTTGATCATAGCCCCTATTTTGTCCTTGTCGGTTGAAGGTAAAGACTTTGTTGTTTACTTTGATTCTTCATATTTTGGTTTGGGTGTTGTGTTAATGCAGGATAGGAATGTGATAGCCTATGCATCCAGGCAGTTGAAAGTGCATGAGAGGAATTACCCAACTCATGATTTAGAGTTGGCAGCGTTGGTTTTTGCTTTGAAAATCTGGAGACACTACCTTTATGGTGTCAAGTGTGAAGTATTCACAGATTATCGCAGTCTGCAACACATTTTCACTCAGAAGGATTTGAATCTGAGGCAAAGGAGATGGATGGAGTCATTGAAGGATTATGATGTGACAATTCAGTACCATCCGGGTAAGGCTAATGTGGTGGCAGATGCATTGAGTCAGAAAACTATTAGCAGGGGTAGCTTGGCTGGTTTGGGGGCGTCCAAACGACCATTGGCTAAGGAAATTTAGGCTTTGTAGGCCAAGTTCATGCACTTGGGTGCTTAAGATAAAGGTAGGTTGTTGGCCAGCATTGAGGTCAAGGCTACCTTCATAGAGGAAATAAAGGCAAAACAGTTTCAGGATCCAAAACAGGGTAAATTGCGAGGCAAGATAATATCTTGGGAGTCTAGAGATGTCATGATAGACTCTGGTAGTGTATTTCATTTTAGAGAGAGGATTTGTGTTCCTCGAGTTGATGATATGATTCCAAAAATTCTGATAGAAGCTCATGGTTCGAGGCACTCTATCCATCTGGGTGTAACCAAAATGTACAGGAACTTGAGGTAGCATTACTGGTGGCCCAGAATGAAAAGGGACATAGTTGATTTTGTGTCCAAGTGTCAGAATTGCCAGCAGGTAAAATATGAACATCAGAGACCTGCAAGACTACTTTAGAGGATGCCAATTCCAGAGTGGAAGTGGGAGAGGATAGCCATGGATTTCGTGGTGGGTCTTCCCAAGACATTGGGAAAGTATGACTCAATTTGGGTCATTGTTGACAGGCTGACCAAGTCCGCTCATTTCATTTCGGTCAGGGTAGATTACAATTTGCTGCAATTGGCAAAGATCTACGTGAAGGAGATTGTGAGACTGCATAGGGTTTCACTATCCATCATTTCAGACAGGGGTACGCAGTTTACTTCTAAGTTTTGGGGCAAGTTACATGAAGAGTTGGGTACATAACTCACCTTTAGCATAGCCTTCCATCCTCAGACTGATGGTCAATCAGAGAGGACGATCCAGGTATTGGAGGACATGCTGAGAGCATGTGTAATGGACTTTTGTGGTCATTGGGACCAGTTTCTACTGTTGTACGAATTCTCGTACAACAATAGCTACCACTCCAGTATCGATATGGCACCATTCGAGGTCTTGTATGGGAGAAATTGCAGATCACCGATTGGGTGGTTTGAGGAAGGTGATGTGAAGCCTCTGGGCGTAGACTTAGTAAAGGAAGTGCAGGAAAAGGTAAGGGGCATACAGACCAAGTTGCTGGCTTCTCAAAGTAGACAGAAGGAGTATGCAGACCGCAAGGTCCGGGACATGGATTTTCAGGTTGGTGAACAAGTGTTGTTGAAAGTGTCACCAATGAAAAGGGTTATGCGGTTTGGAAAGAGGGGCAAGCTTAGCCCTTGGTTTATCGGTCCGTTTGAGGTTCTCGAGATTATGGGGCCAGTGGCTTACAAGTTAGCACTGCCACCTAGTTTGTCGGGCGTCCATCCAGTATTCCATGTATCCATGCTCAAGCGATACCATGGGGATGGGGACTACATCATCAAGTGGGATGAAGTACTTTTTGATAAAGATCTTCTTTATGAGGAGGAACCGGTTTTGATTCATGCTCAGGATGTCCAGAGGTTGAGGACAAAGGTGATTGACATGGTGAAGGTTCAGTGGAAGCATCATCCGGTTGAGGAAGCCACTTGGGAAACTGAGAAGGACATGCAGGAAAAGTACCCTCAACTGTTTGAGGATTCAGGTACTACACTTCCCTTCTTTTATTTCCATAATTTCTGATTTGATTGTTCGGGGATGAACGATGGGTAAATTGGTATCTATTGTAACGATCGGGTCCACCATTACGGGTAGTCCAACCGTGCCAAGTGTTAGAAATAGAAAACTCCGGGTTTGGGAGTTTGAAATTCTAGGCTAGGCTAGCCTCGGTCAGTTTTGGAGCGAGGTAGAGTCTAGGGAAATCTAGGTAAAAATGGATTTAGGTGTCTTGGATTAAGCTAGTTTTCCACGTATCCAAGACATAAAGGAGTCTGGGGGACTTTTCATAATAACTTTTGGATTAGAGGAACTCCTGGAATCGCGTTTGATGTGAAGGGGTTATTTCAGGCATCGGGAAAACCAAGTGTGTTGTGAAATGGCCAAAACTGGCAGATTTCTGGATATTCTATCCATGATGAGCACTGTCAAGCGCGATAGCGGTCACCGCTATAGCGGTGGAAATTACCGCTATAGCGGCGGTCAAGGGGCGGTTAACTCACTTAAGACCGCTATAGCGGCAGATGACCGCTATAGCGGAGCGGGGATCGCTATAGCAAGCCGATGGGTTTTTAATGCAGAAACAACTCTCAAAACATTCAGTTTTCACAAGTTTGTTTTGGAGAAGGGTTGGGCGAATTTCAGGAAATTATCTTCATTCCTCCGCAAAAAATTATTCCTAAGGTAAGCTTTGCATTCCCCACACTTTGTAATACGTTTCCTATTTGGTAGAATTGCTAGGAGGGAAATTGGGAAAGGTTGGAATGACCTAGGGATGATGGAATTCCGGGAAGAACGGGGTTCCCAAACATATATGTTCTTGGGTGTTGATTTAAGTAAATTAAAATGATCATAGGTTGTTTAATTTCCTATTTTGTCCGTAAAAAATGATAAGACTAGGAGAATTAACGGTGGAAATCCCGGGGAAAAAGGTGGAATGATCATGGGTGGCTTGGGGTTTGGGGATTTTGTATAATTCGGGTAATGTACAGGCCTATATGTTAATTGTATGTATTATGTGTTATTTTTACACCAAGAACGCGAGAGGAATCTGGAACACGGGAAAGCTCAGGTTGAATAGAGCTTGGATCATTTAGAGGTAGGTAATGGCTTTCGTATTTCTGCGAATGTGTATATTCATTGTACTCGTTGTCAACTCTAATTATTCAAGAACAGTGTCGGCTCGTGGGAATTCTTCAAATTATCATTAATCATGCTCTTTTATCATTGGTAAGCCTCTTCTTCTTCAAGCTTTGTTCTTCTCTTCAAGCTCAAAAACCTCTATGCTTGAGGCTCTTACAAGCTTGATTTTTCTTGGGTTAAAGCTGTGTTGGAGAGCTTGATTGTTCGTGGTAGCTGTAGTTCCAGTCCGTGGTCGATTCTTGCTTCCAAATTAGTATGTTTCCACCCTTGAAAATCGCAATTCTCCACTTTTATTCTCCTGAATTAGCAGTACTTTGGGTTGTTTTGAGCCCCAAAATAAACTCCGTTTGCGCTCAAATTTTGAGCATGGGTTCCTAAATTCACCGCGGACATAATTGTAAACTTTATTTTCTGTTTCGTTGCATGGGCTCCGAGGGCCATTTTTTGGCCCGATTTTCTATATAGCAATATGGGTGTCATTCTTCTTGTCTTGACACCTAGATTATGTTCTTGTTAGCGTGGCAGCTTTTTGAGGCTGTTCGGAAGGGGAAGGCACACGAGTGATTGTTCATATTTACAGTTAGGCCTCGAAGTAGGTTACGGTTTAAACTCCTTAGACTTCGCATATATAGAATAAAATTATACTAATGGGCATCCTTGGGTTGGGTTTACTAGTTGGTACCACAGACCTTGACCACTTTATTCATGTCTAATTACTTTTCTTCCTTCGATGTTTGTAGCATTTGTAATATACGCTCCATTCACTCTTATGGTCTTGCGTGGCCTTATTTAGACTCTGGAATATAGTTGGTGGGATATTGGAAATGTATGTGAGTCCTGAACATCGTTATTATTGATATAGATTTGGCTATCTGTGCTGTAGAATAATTGGAGCATGTGCAAGGCCGATAGGTTAATTGTGAGCCGTTGGGCTATTGTTTGTGTTTGAGAATGTCATTATCATGCATATAAAGGATTTTCTACTTGATTTTACTGCGATTTTGGCTTCAGGCCTTCTACTGATGATTTCTAAAAACCTGCATGGCCCATGGGGTCTGTTTTTGGTAAAAATAATTGCAAAAAGGTTGGTACCATTTTAACAAATCTTCTTAGGGTAAGAGAAAATAAAAAGGATGTTTTATCACTATTTCTACTATTACTAGACTAAGCGTGACCGAGGGCTAGACTTGTTTTCTACAGCTTCCATGATAATACTAGGCTCGGTGGGGCCGTGCGCTAGAATTATTTGATTTACTCATTTAGACCTGGATACCCTTCGGGCAGCTTTACTTGGGGATTTTTGAGATTGTGGGGCATCTAGTATATTGGTCGGGGGCCTCGATGGACCTTGCCATTTTGGACCAGGGGCTACATATTGAGAGTGCCAAAGGGAGGGTATACAGTGTAATAGAGGTATATGGGTGTGAAATTCCATGGATCCTGTCTTCTGGCCCTTATAGGACGCCGGAAGCAGGTAACATACGTTACTACTATCACATCTAGTTCATCATATCATTCATTTGTGTGAGGTTCCACCCTTGTTTATTATTTGCTAAGTGTACGCTCTGATAGTATGGGATGCCGGAGGGTTTGTCTTCTTTTGCTTGTGTTTCTCGAGTGTATGGGCGCCCGTGGCATTGTAGGTAGAGTTATTTTATTAACTCGTGATATTTGTCCCTATTATGGTTACTTACGTCATTGGATTTGATAAGGTTGTACTTGGCCTCTGGTGGATAGTTCTTGACTTGAGATTAACATGCTTATATTGCTATTGCACCTTGTTTTCAAGCATTGTTACCATTATTCTTCTTCTTTATTTATTGAGGTTTCCGGTATACCGCCTACTTTCTAAACCCTTCTTTACATACGTGTTATTGCAAAGATCCCGAGTACGTGTTCCTTCTTTCACCTGTGATATGTATTCTATTAGCTAGCTATGTGTAATATTCTTATTTGGATTCCTTCCGTGCTAGATTCTGTGTGCTTATTCATTGATTTCCATGACTACTTGTTTTCTTCTCTGCTTATTACTGCTCTTTTATCTTATATGTGCTCAGTCAACCCATGATACCTACTGTGTACCAGTTACTTTGCAATTGTTGCTCATACTACACTCTGCATCTTCTGGTGCAGATTCTAGTATGGGCCATCACCGTTAGCTCATTGGAGACTCGTTCGAGGAGCTATTTTTGAGATATTTCAGACTAAGGGTGAGTTCTTAGAGACCGGAGCTTAGCCTTTAGTTATCTTTTATATCATTTATTCTATTACTACTCGGAGATATCTGTATATATTGTTTTTGAGCCTTTGTACTCCTTATATGCAGTTCTGGCTCTATACTATGATACCAGGTTTTGGGGTTTTAGTTTAGCTTCCACAGATGTATATATATTACTGTATCTACTTTCTTCAGCTTATTTCCCTTGCTTCCGCTTATTATATCGTTCTTTCGCTAAATTGTTAGATGGTAGCCCATTACTAACCATTCTGGGCTACGAGGATTGGTTCGCCTACTGGGGCTTGTAAGTGTCATTATGACCGAGAAATCGGGTCATGACAGCTTGGTATCAGAGCCTAGGTTCACTGGTATCATTGATATAGGAGCTAATGTCTAGTAGAATCCTGCGGATTGTGGTAGAGACGTCAGTACTCAATCTTCGGGAGTCTATAGTGACATCTTAGGAAATAGGACTCTCTTATTTGCTTTTGTATCAGGTGTAATCCTTAAGAGTTTCTTAAAATCTCACTTATTTGCATTTATTCTTCCACAGATGGCCCGTACGAGATCATCAACATTGGGCGGAGATGAGACTTCGACTCCAGCTAGGGGCCGGGGAGGTCTTAAAGGTAGGGGTTGAGGATGTCCCGGAGCAGCGGCAGCTTCTAGAGTTGAGATAGGGCCCGAGCATGATTGTGAGCCAGAGTTTACTCCCGAGCAGCATATGGGCCGGGGCAGCCCAAGTACCACCAGCTCCAGTGCCAGCTTCAGCCCCAGCTCAGTCTTCAGATATTCGGGGCTTATTGTTACAGTTATTAGGTATGATTGGAGAGTGGCCTTCTGAGGCATCACAGACATCCACTCAGGGGGAAGCCCTGGGTGCACCGAGTTCAGGAGCACAATTTGTTACTACAGCTCCCCGTGCTGAGGTTATTCCAGTCCCATCAGTTATATTTTATTTTGCTCCTCGCTCAGCTATGACAGAGATGGAGCAGAAGGCGTTGGGTAGATTTTTGAGATTGGCACCTCTGAGGTTTGCTAGTACTTTTGGGCAGGACCCCCATGACTTTATTACTACTTGTGAGGAGATGCTACACCATCTGGGGTTGTTGGAGACTCATGGGGTTGGCTATACTAAATACCAACTAGAGGGCCCAGCGAAGTTATGGTGGAGGGCCCAGGTTGCTTTCAGACCATCATAGTCACCTCCTTTGACTTGGTCTGAGTTTTATGAGGACTTTATGGCCAAGTTCTTATCTCAGAGAAATAGAGAGAGGCAGAGAGAGGAGTTCACCAGACTTACTCAGGATACGATGACCGTCTCAGAGTGTGAGACCCATTTCCATCAGCTTGCTCCATTTGGGGCCATGAATACGCCTATTGAGTCTGACAGAGTCTGTAGATTTATTTCAGGGCTATGGAGAGAGTTTAGAGAGCCTGCAGAGATATTAGTTACTAGTGCTCGATTATTCTAGCCTATTGCAGACTATGCATGTACTGTAGAGGATTCACGTCATCATGACACTGGGGCCATAGATAAAAGGCCTCGATATCAGGGTAGCTACAGTGGTTCTCGTTATGGTGGTAGGGGTTCAGGCCAGTAGGTTCAAGGTCATCAGCCGTAAAGGCACCAGGGTCAGTCTAGTCGACCAGTTCAGGCTTCACTTCAGCCTTCTGGTTCTTAGTTTGAGCAGGGTCAGAGCAGTTAGCGTGGTCACAGTGGTCAGTCTTCGAGAGGTACTACTTTTGGGGTATCAGGCTGAGGTGGTCACACAGGTTCATCGGGTTCATCTCGGCAGGGTAGGCTATCGGGGCCTTGCTATGAGTGTAAAGTCAGCGGTCATTTTTTCAGAGATTGCCCCAGCAGGGTACATCCAGCTATGAGTGTGAAGTTAGTGGTTATTTTGCTAGAGATTGCCCCCAGCGGGGTACAGTTCATCTAGCCACTCTGTCGGCTCAGCCTATTCTCTCAGTTCAGCCACCGGCTCGAGAAGGTGGTGGTCAGGGTAGAGGTGGTAGCCCACAAGGTAGGAAAGGTGGTAGGGATAGTGGTCAGTTATGTAGTGGTCGCCATCAGTTCTATGCGGTCCCTGGGAGACCAGAGGTAGAGGCCTTGGATGCTATGATCACAGGTACGATTTTTGTATGCCATCGACCAGCTTATGCTTTATTTGATCCTGGATCTACATGTTCATACAGATCTGCCTACTTTGTGCCTTGTTTGAGGTTGGCTAGTGAGCCATTATTTGTTCATGTTTCTAATTTGACCCCAGTAGGAGATTCTTTAGTAGTGGATCAGATTTTGAGATCTTGCATGATATCTGTTGGTGATTTAGAAACTTGGGGTGATTTGATGATACTTGATATGTTAGATTTTGATGTGATGCTGGGCATGGACTGGTTATACCCTCACCGTGCGATTTTGGATTGGTATGCCAAGACCGTTACCATCACCATGCCTGGTGTATCCCCGGTTGTGTGGTAGGGTTCTATTAGCCATGCACCATCTGTGATCATCTCTTGTCTTTGAGCTAGGAAGCTGATTTCGCGAGGGTGTTTGGCTTACTTAGCATATGTCCGAGATGCTAGTTCCAACCCTTCTTCCCCTGAGTTTGTTCATGTGGTTAGAGACTTCCTAGATATGTTCCCTACCGATCTACCAGGCCTTCCACCTGAGAGAGATATTGATTTTTCTATTGAGTTAGAGCCGGGCACCATGCCCATTTCAATTTCTCCCTACCTTATAGCTCCAGCTGAGTTGAGAGAGCTTAAGGAGCAGCTCCAGGATTTTTTAGCTAAGGGGTTCATTAAATTGAGCGTGTCGCCTTGGGGTGCTCCTGTTCTATTTGTTAAGAAGAAGTATCGGTCGATACAAATATGTATTGATTATCGGCAGTTGAATAGGGTTACTGTGAGGAATGGGTATCTGATGCCGCGTATTGATGATTTGTTTGATCAACTCCAGGGTTCAGCTATGTTTTTGAAGATAGATTTGAGGTCAGGCTACCATTAGTTGAGGATTAGGGCAGATGACATCCCTAAGACAACATTCAGGACATGTTACAGCCATTATGAGTTCCTGGTGATGTCTTTTGGGTTGACTAATGCCCATGCAGCTTTTATGTATATAATGCACAGGTTGTTTAGCCAGTATTTGGACTCCTTTATGATAGTCTTCATAGATGACATTTTGATATACTCGCGGAGTAAAGATGAGTATGAGCAGAACTTGAGGATTATACTCCAGACTTTGAGAGATCATCGACTTTATGACACGTTCTCAAAGTGCAAGTTTTGGCTTGAGTCAATTGCATTCCTAGGACACGTGGTGTCTAAGGATGGGATTAGAGTAGATCCGAGTAAGATTTCAGTGGTCTGTGATTGGCCTAGACCTACTACTCCTACTTAGGTTCGCAACTTTGTTGGGTTAGCCGGGTACTACATACAGTTCGTAGAGGGGTTTTCTTTCATAGAAGCACCTTTGACTAGGCTGACTAGGAAGGATGTCCCATTTCAGTGGTCAGATCAGTGCGAGGATGGCTTCCAGAGGCTTAAGGCCTTGTTGACTTCAGCTCCTGTATTGACTTTGCCGGTTGAGGGTCAGAGTTTCTCCGTGTATTGTGATGCTTCTGGGGTTGATCTTGGTTATGTGTTGATGCAACAGGGTCATGTGATTGTATATGTATTGAGGAAACTGAAGGTTCACAAGCACAACTACCCTACCCATGATCTGGAGTTGGCGGCAGTAGTTTTCGTGCTCAAGATCTGGAGGCACTACTTATATGGAGTTCATTGTGAGATATTTACCGATCACCATAGTCTTCAGTATATTATGAGTCAGCGAGAGATGAACTCGAGGCAAAGGAGATGGATTGAGTTGCTGAAGGACTACGATTTTACTATTCTGTACCATCCGGGCAAGGAAAACATAGTAGCAGATGCCTTGAGTCAGAAGGCGGTGAGTATGGGCAGCCTAGCTTCACTTTCAGTTTTTGAGTAACCATTGGCCTTGGACATCCAATCCTTGGCTAACTACTTAGTTAGGATTGATTTGTTGAATCCCAGTCGAGTTCTTGCTAGTGTTAAGGTTTGGTCTACTCTTGTTAATCAGATACAGAGCCCTCAGTTTGAGGATCAGCAGTTGTGTGACCTTTGAGATCAGGTTGTTCGGGGTGAGGCTAACCGGGATACTCTAGATTCAGATGGGGTTCTGAGGTTTGGTGGTTGACTTTGTGTTCTGAGGGTTGGTGATTTAATTTAGTTGATACTCTGTGAGGCACATTGTTCAAGATACTCCATTCATCCCGGTACGGCAAAAATGTATAGAGACAGCTTTACTGGTGGAGTGGTATGAAGTGAGATGTAGCAGAGTTTGTGTCTTGATGCTTGAACTGTCAGCAGGTGAAGTTTGAGCACATGAAACCTGGTGGGTTGATGCAGTGACTTCCCATTCTTGAGTCGAAGTAGGAAGGGATTACTATTGATTTCGTGGTTGGTTTGCCTCGTACCTCCAGAGGTTTTGATTCCATTTGGGTGGTTGTGGATCAACTAACTAAGTCAACCCATTTCTTGCCGATTCAGACTTCTTATAGTGCTGAGAGGTTATCTCAGATCTATATTTGTAAGGTTGTTCGCTTGCATGGGGTCCCAGCTTCTATCATTTCAGATCACGACACTCAGTTCACATCTCAGTTTTGGAGAGCTATTCAGCGAGATTTGGGTACAGAGGTTCAGCTTAGTACTGCTTTCCACCCTCAGATAGATGGCCAGTCCGAGAGGACCATCCAGGTCCTGAAGGACATGCTTCGAGCCTGTGTTCTTGATTTTGGAGGTTTTTGGGATCAGTTTTTGCCTTTAGCCAAGTTTGCGTATAATAATAGCTTCCATTCTAGAATTGGCATGGCATCCTTTGAGGCATTGTATGGTAGGCATTGCAGATCACCGGTTCATTGGTTTAATAGATTAGAGTCCAGGCCACAGAGTAGTGATTTACTTTGAGACTTATTAGACAGAGTTAGGATAATTCAGGATAGACTTTGAGCTGCTCATAGTAGGCAGAAGATCTACGCTGATCGTAGACTTCGTGCCATAGAGTTCAGCATTGGTGATTTGGTATTCCTCCGTATGTAGCCTATGAAGGGCGTGATGAGATTTGGTCAGCGGGGCAAGGTTAGCCCCAGGTATATTGGGCCGTTTGTGATCCTCCAGAGAGTTGGTAGTGCTGCCTATCAGTTAGCCTTGCCTCCGATGTTTTCAGCTATGCATCCGGTGTTTTATGTTTTGATGTTTAGAAAATATGTTCTAGATGTGTCTCATGTGTTGCATTGGGATTCGATTCAGTTGGATGAGAGCTTGTCCTTTGTCGAGGAGCCAATTTCTATATTGGCCAGAGATGTGAGGAGGTTAAGGTCTAGGGAGATTCCTGTTGTGAAAGTTCAGTGGAGGCATCATCCAATCGAGGAGGCTACCTGGGAGACTGAGAGAAATATGCGAGCCCAATATCCACACCTGTTTGAGCCTTCAGGTAACTCTTTCTTCTTGACTTTCAAGGACGAAAGTCCTTTTTAGTAGTGGATGATGTAATGACCTTTTCGGTCATTTTTGTATTTACGCCTTCTTTGTACTGCTAGAGCTTTCCTGTAGTGGCCCCAAGTCATTTTGACTTGCTAAGACCGGTGGTTCGGTGCCCTGGTCATTCGTTTGGTTGTTTTGGCCGTTTGCTTGTTTTAGAGCCTTAACTTAGAATATCATTGACTTTAGTCAACATTAGTGATAAACATGCTCGGAATCGAATTTCGACAGTTCCATTAGTTCCAAAGCGTGAATTTTGGTCTGGGTGGACCCTGGGTCGGGTTCTGGGAGCTTCTGGTTTAGTTTTGTCTGGGTTTTTGTGTTTTAGCCAAGTTAAACTTGAAAGTTTGACTTTGGTCAACATTCGAAGAAGACGACCTCGGATGGAAATTCCATCCACGCTATTAGCTCTGGAATATCGACTTTGGGCTAGGGAACCTTTTGATTGGGTCCCGGGGCTTACACACTTATTTTGGGGTATTGAGTTTCTAGTTAGTTTTGGGCATGGGGCACACTTTTCCTTAAAACGATCTCCGTTAGTAAATTCATTGATTCTATTGAGTCTGGAATGTCGTTTCCACTCAAATAGATCTATTGGGTTGTGAGTATCGGGTTCCGATTGTGCCTGAAATGCCCTGTAGAAGTCTAGAAAATTGCATATTTTTCTGTTGCGGGTCAGCTTTAAATAGTTGTTGGCAGCTTTATTTTCAGCTTTTGCTCTCATCTTTCCAACTCGTTTTCTCCATCATTTTTATACCAAATTCCTTCAAATCTTCACCTTCTCTTACCCATAACTTGAAGAAATAATTGTTGCTGATCCGGGTGTGTTTCTTGGCCTCGTGAATAGGTAAAATCTCTTGTTAACTTCCGTTAATTTCCACAAAATACATTCTTGAAATTCTTATTTTTCACGATTTTCAGCTTATTTCTTTCACTTCTTTCAACTCCAACTTCATTTTTCTCAACTTTAATTACTCAAGAACAGTGTGGGCTTGTGGGAATTCTCCAAATTATCGTTAATCTCGCTCCTTTATCATTGGTAAGCCTCTTCTTCTTCAAGCCTTGTTCTTCTCTTCAAGCTCAAAAACCTCTATGGTTGAGGCTCTTACAAGCTTGATTTTTCTTGGGTTAAAGATGCGTTGGAGAGATTGATTGTTCGTGGTAGTTGTAGTTCTAGTCCATGGTCAATTCTTGCTTCCAAATTGGTACGTTTTCGCCCTTGAAAATCACAATTCTCCACTTTTGTCCTCATAAATTAGTAGTACTTCGAGGCTGTTTTGAGCATCGAAACAAACTCTATTTATGCTCAAATTTTGAGAATGGGTTCCTAAATTCACTGCAGACATAATTGTGAATTTTATTTTCTATTTCACTGCACGGTCCCCGAGGGTCATTTTTGACTTGATTTTCCATATAGCAATATGGGTGTCGTTCTTCTCGTCTTGGCACCTAGATTATGTTCTTGATAGCGTGGCAGCTATCCGAGGCTATTCGGAAGGGGAAGACACACGAGTGACAGTTCGTGTTTGCAGTTCGGTCCCGAGGTAGGTTACGATTTAAACTTCTTAGACTTCGCATATATAGAATAATATTGTACTAATGAGCATCCTTGGGTTGGGTTTACTAGTTGGTACCACAGACCTTGACCGCTTTATTCATGTCCGATTACTTTTCTTCCTTCGATGTTTGTAGGACTTGTGTTATACGCTTTATTCACCCTTGTGGTTCTGTGTGGCCTTAGTTAGACTCTGGAACATAGTTGGTGGGATATTGGGAATGTCCGTGAGTCCCGGACATTGTTATTATTGATATAGAGCTGGCTATCTGTGTTGTAGAATGAATGGTTCCCGTACAGGGCCGAAAGGTTGATTGTGAGCCGTTGGGCTACTGTTTGTTTTTGAGCATGTCATTATCATGCATAAAGGATTTTCTACTTGATTTTACTGCAGTTTTGGCTTCGAGCCTTCTACTGAGATTTCTAAAAACCTGCATGGCCCGTGGGGTCCATTTTTGGTAAAAATTATTGCAAAGAGGTTGGTACCATTTTAACGAATCTTCTTGGGGTAAGAGAAAATAAAAAGGATGTTTTATCACTATTTCTACTATTACTAGACTCGGCGTGGCTGAGGGTTAGACTTGTTTTACTACAGCTTCCATGATAATACTAGGCTCAGCGGGGTCATGCACTAGGAATATTTGATTTACTGATTTAGACCCGGATACCCTCTAGGAAGCTTTACTTGGGGATTTTTGAGATTGTAGGGCATCTAGTATGTTGGTCGGTGGCCTCCATAGATCTCGTCGTTCTGGACCTGGGGCTACGTGCTGAGACTGCCAGAGGGAGGGTATATGGTGTAATAGAGGTATACGAGTGTGGCCTTCCATGAATCCTGTCTTCTGGGCCTTATAGGATGCCGGAAGAAGGTAACATACGTTACTACTATCACATCTAGTTCATCATATCATTCATTTGTGTGAGGTTCCACCCTTGATTGTGGTTTGCTAAGTGTACACTCTGGTAGTACGGGATGCCAGAGGGTTTGTCTTCTTTTTCTTGTATTCCTCGGGTGTATGGACGCCCGTGGGACTGTAGGTAGACTTATTTTATTAACTCATGATATTTGTCCCTATTATGGTTACTTACACCATTGGATTTGATAAGGTTGTACTTGGCCTCAGGTGGATAGTTCTTGACTTGAGATTAACATGCTTATATTGCTATTGCACCTTGTTTTCAAGCATGATTACCATTATTCTTCTTCTTTATTTATTGAGGTTACCAGTATACCACCTACTTTCTAAACCCTTCTTTACATACTTGTTATTGTAAGAATCCCGGGTACGTGTTCCTTCTTTTGCCTGTGATGTGTATTCTATTATTTAGCCATGTGTAATATTCTTATTTGGATTCCTTTTGTGCTAGCTTCTGTGTGCTTATTCGTTGATTTCTGTGACTACTTGTTTTCTTTTCTGCTTATTTCTGCTCTTTTATCTTATATGTGCTCAGTCAAGCCATGATACCTACTATGTACCGGTTACTTTGCAATTGGTGCTCATACTACACTCTGCATCTTCTGGTGTAGATCCTAGTGTGGGTCATCGCCATTAGCTCATTGGAGACTCGTGCGAGGAGCTATTTTTGAGATATTTCAGACTGAGGGTGAGCTATTAGCGACCGAAGCTTAGCCTTTAGTTATCTTTATATCATGTATTCTATTACTACTCGGAGACATTTGTATATATTGTTGTGGTTCCTTTGTACTTCTCTATGTAGTTCTGGATTTATACTATAATACCAGGTTTTGGGGTTTTAGTTTATCTTTCGCAGATGTATATATATTCCTGTATCTACTTTCTTCAGTTTATTTCCCTTGCTTCCGCTTATTTATATCGTTCTTCCACTAAATTATTAGATGGTAGCCTATTACTAACCGTTTCGGGCTATGCGGATTGGTTCACCTACTGGTGAGTTGTAGGTGCCATCATGACTGAGAAATATGGTCATGACATGATTTCACTGTAAAACTTCCTTTGTTGTTCCCCATCCACCAGGCTTTGTCTATACTCTGAGAGCTTATGGAAGATTTGATATTTCCTACAATATATGATGTCATTTCTTCAGAGATATGGATCTGTAGTTTATCCTCCATCCACTCTCAATCTGCTATGAACTCCTTGACCTCAATTTCTTCTTCTCTTGCTAGTTCTCCTTCTGTACAGAACAATGCACCTTGTTTGGTCCAATTATCAAACCAAAAGCTTGAATTTCTAGCCTTTATTTGCCACCAAATGTCATGTTTCACCTCTTCCCTCACCTTTAGCATGCTTCTCCATAAATGGGATGCTCCTGAAGTTCTGACCATGGTTGGGTGGAGTTTTTTGCAGTATTTTTTCCCCATATATCTACTACATAATGAATATATGGATGTCCTAAAATTCCACCATAGTTTGTCCATCAGTGCCTTAGCAACATCATGTAAAGATCTGAAGCCTAGTCCTCCTTGTTTCTTTGGGTAACACATCTCTTCCCAGGCCACCCAATGTTTTCCTTTAAGGCTTCTAGTATGACCCGGAAGAACTTAGCAAAGATTTGATAAATATGATTAATCACTTGCTTGGGGGGTTCAGGGCTAATAATAGGTAAACATGCATGGATTGAAGCACATGATTGACTAGTGTGAATTTACCTCCAAAGGAGAGAAATCTGTTCTGCCATGATAAGATTCTTCTTGCCACTTTTCTTGTCAAATCTTCAAAGTAGGATTTATTCTTCCTTCCATAAAATACTGTGCAACCTAAGTATGTGAATGGGAAGTTTCCTTGCCTAATTCCTGTCAGCCTTCGCAATCTGATTGCTACAATCAATGGGTCTTGTCATGTATGTAAAAAAAAGCTCTTGGATTTGTTCACTATTTGCCCAGATACATTTTCATAATCCCTCAGCACCTTCATCATCTTTATCACTGACCCTCTGTCTCCTGAGCAAAATAGTATTGTGTCATCTGCATAAGAAAGATGGTTTATTTCTGGACTCTATTTAGGCATGTCATATCCTTTGAATTCTGCATCACTGTGTAGACTGTTCGGTCCCCTTTCTAGCACCTCTGCTGCTATTATGAATAGTGTTGGTGATAGAGGGTCTGCTTGTTTCAATCCCCTGGAATATTGGAAGAAGCCATGTGACCGCCCATTTATTAGTACAGAGTACCAATTATTTGAAACAAGTCTCCAGACCATGTCTATTATCACTTTTGAGAATCCAAAATTTCTTAGTACCTTAGTCAAAAAAACCCAGGATACCCTATCATAGCCCTTGGCTATGTCAAACTTTACTACCACATTAATGTTTTTGTTCTCAGATTGATGTCCCTGATAATCTCCTGAGCTAGCAGGACATTTTTTGTTATGCTCTTTCCCTTCACAAAGCCAACTTGAGTCTGTGAAATTATATCAGGAAGAACACCTGTCATTCTTTCATGAACCACTCTGGAGATAATTTTATTTGTGAAGGAGCTTAGGCTGATAGGTCTCAAGTCTGCAAAGAGTTTTACTTCCTCTTTTTTGGGGAGCAACACCAATTTGGTACGGGTGATAAACTTATGCAGTTCTTGTCCATAGAAGAATGATCTGACTAGTTTAGTAATGTCTTTCCCAATTATATCCCAGCAGCTTTGGAAGAAAAGACCTAAAAAACCATCTGGTCCACTGGCACTCTCACTGTTCAAAGCAAATATTACCTCCTTGACTTCCCCCTCTTCTGGTAATCTTGTCATCTCCTCATTTTGCTCTATTGTTATCATCCTAGGGATGTGTTATGGCATAGAGAAATCCTGGCTGGTTGGTTCTTTACTGAATTATTCGGTGAAGAATGCTACTGCTGCTTCCCTAATATGTTGGTTAGAGGTGGCTGTGTCTCCTTGGCTGGTGGTAATTTTGACAGGTGGAGTTTTTTCCTTCTACCTTTCACATAGGAGTGAAAGAATTTAGTATTTTTGTCTCCTTCTACAAACCATTTCATTCCAGCTTTCTGCTTCAGTACTCCTCTTCCATCCTTGAGAATTTCTTTAATTCTACTTCAACTCTCTTAAGTTTTGCTCTGTTTGCTGCTGAGGGTAGTATCTCCAGTTAGGATTCTTTCACTCCAATGATGTCTTCTAGTGTTGCAATCTGATGGGAAATATTGCCAAACACCTCCTTGCTCCATCCTGAGAGAGCCCTTTTAATTTCTTCAATTTAGCCTCAAATTCCATGAAAGGACTTCCTACAATGTCAGTTACCCAATTCTGCTGAACCACTTCACTGAAATGATGGTGTTTAGTCCAAAAATTTAAGAATCTGAAAGGTTTGACATGAGGTTCCTCTATTGAGTTGCATATCATGCAGAGGGGGGCATGATCTGAACCTTGTCTAATAAAATGGTGCACCTCTGTGGAAGGTAGGATGTTCATGAAAGCTTGATTGACCATTATCTTATCCAACCTTTTAAAGATGCATTCTCCTTTAATTCTTCTATTCCACCAAGTATATTTACTATCTGTGACTCTCACTTCTGTTAGGGCATAACTACTGATACATAAAGCAAAGTCAGTTGCTTCATTTTGAGTGAACTCTTAACTCCCCAGCTTCTCCTCTACATTCAAGATTACATTAAAGTCTCCCCTACTATCCATGGTGCTTGAATGTCTTTTGCTATGTGCTCCAGTTCCTCTCATAGCTCTAGCCTTTCTAAAGCATTGTATCTTTCATACATTATTGAAATAAAAAAAGCTTTGTTGTCTTCTTTAAATTTCATGGTAAGTTGTTGAGTGGTATCCAATACAATGTTTCCTTCCCATTCTTCCTTCCATAAAATCCATATCTTGGCAGAATTGTTGGCTAAAGCATGACTCAAACCCAACTTTGTTTTGTATTGGTCCAGCTGCTTTAGATCTTGAAAAGGCTCCATCAATGCTATAAATAAATAATGATGTCTTCTATATAGGTCAATTAGACTCTCAAAAGAATTATGAGTGTTGACTGACCTAATGTTCCAAAATATGGCTTTGTCAATCATTGATCACTATATGTGGCTTTGTCCTTACTGCTCCTTATTTGGACTTGAAGAGGTAGAATCTTTCTTCCTTTTTTTGCCCTATTTTTCAAACTGTCAGTGTGTATTGGGGATAAATCCCTGCTTTACTTATTTGTTGTATGTTGTACTCCATGTTCTCCTCTTCTTCTGTGTCCTTCATGTATTGTATTTGATCCTCTGTCTCCTCTATTAATTCTGGTGCCTTCTTTATAGGAGGGGTGGGAATTGTTGTGCCATCTTTTGAAGTGCTCCCCCTGGTAGTTTCCTTATCACTAGACTCTTGCTCCTTATATTTATTCTTTTTATTGGTGGATCTGCCTTCTACTTAGGGTGTGTTTGCTTCCTCCCCCTATTTGTCTGAGAGATCAATCTTGTCCCTCCTTTCTACTAAAGTTTGCATGTTGGTCCCTTTTATGTCTCCCCCCTGCCATGTTGCCTTCATATTGCTGCATTTCTTTGTGTTTGTCTCTTCTTGATTACTGCTTTGACCAGATTTTTCCTTGGTCTCTTTCTTTCCACTAGTTTCTTCTATTCCTTCTGTGAATGCTTTTGTTGTTGGCTTGGGTTGTCAGACTTTGTTCCCTCCTTCTTTTCATCAGTCTCCAGGGCTTCAAATTAGTTTCCAGTTGCAATTCTGACCCTGTTCCAGACCTTTTCCTGATTTCTTCTTCTGCACCCTCCTCTTTTGTTTCTCTTCTCCTTGAATTCCTCGTTATTCTTTCCCTTCTGTTGATCCACTCTTCCATCATTATTTTTGGCATTTCCTTTGTTGTCTTTATTGTTTTCTCCATTCTTTTGATTTTTTGTTGCTTTTTCTTTCTTTGTCTCCTCTCCTTGATTTGTCATCTCTTTCTTTGGGTACAACTCGGGGTGTTCTACATAGCATTGTTGCTCATCATGCCCTTGGATCATGCATGTCATGAAATATTTAGGGACATAATCATATTTGATCATGATCCATTTTTCTACCACTTCTCTATTTTGTTTCTTCATACCTATATTGATTCTTTTTGGGAATTACCCCAGCAAATCTACTTCCACCTTAACTCTAACACAACTGGGCCTTGTTTGATTCCTGGTGGCTATGTCCACCTGTAATGGTTTGCCAACTGCTGCTGCCAAAGAAAATAGTGTTTCCTTTCCAAAAAAGTTTAGAGGAAGTGCTTGAAATGATATCCATGTTATTGCAGTGGATGTCTCTTCTTTAGGATCGAACATGGGGTCCTATTTAAGGGTTCTCATTGGGTATGTCCAATTGTGTTGTGTGATATAGAAAGCAGTCTTGGATAGTAGGTTCACATAATCTTCCAATTGAGTAGCCCTAATCAAGATATGTTTGTTGCTCAGTAGGCCAATATTGCACTCTCCTTTTAGTTCATATTGTTTAGGAATCAGTTTTCTCAGCTCTTGTATGTCTGGCCATCCATAAGAGAATTTCCCAATGACTACATACTGTATATTTTCATTTACTGATAATCTTATCTATTTCTTCTTGCTCCTATAGTAAACGAGGTTCTCCATGTAAGTATGCTAAAGGCTTAAAAGGTATGGGTTTGATGTTAACAGGTGGTTGTTTTAGTGATGAGACATATATAGGGATTGGTTAACCTACCTCCATGAGAGGTTAGCCACTGGCCATGGCGGCCATTGCCACTGGTAAAGGTAGGAAAATCTGGGGTTTTGGCAGTGGTAGGGTTTTGTGGTGGAGAGCTTTTTCCAACTAGATGCTCACATGTAAAATCCAAGCTTTTTTTTCACTTTTGAACTTAATGCAATCTGCGGCCTTATTTTGATAAAAATTATGAAAATGGATGCCCCTCCAAAATTTGTATGCTATAAGTATGTTGAGACTGACCTTGATGGATCTGTGAGTGACAACATGTATAGGAATGTGATAAGTAGCTTAAGGTAATGCATGAACTGATAGTTCGCGATTCATTTGTCTAAACTCTTTGTGCCATGTGTAGTGAGCTGATTTGTATTTGTTCTTGATGTATGTGCCAATCTAGAACTTGCCTAGTTAGTCTTGCCTTGGTTTTAGAATAGTTTGGTTA
This sequence comes from Jaltomata sinuosa, assembly GCA_003996215.1. Taxonomy (NCBI): domain Eukaryota; kingdom Viridiplantae; phylum Streptophyta; class Magnoliopsida; order Solanales; family Solanaceae; genus Jaltomata; species Jaltomata sinuosa. The sequence goes on from QJPP01004928.1 coordinate 93,175, forward strand.
GGAAATAATCATAGGTCATTTTTGAAGAAAGTCCACTTAATCCAAATAACCCACCAAATGAAAAAAATGATTCCTTTTGATCCTTGAATTTAAGCCTAAACTGATCCTTTTTTGTTGTTAGCTTGTTCACCTTCCCTGTTTTCTGTAAACCTTTGTTTTGGCCCTGGTCCCTCCTTGGATATTGTGTACCTCAACTCAGGATAAACGCCTAAGTTGAGAGTGGTTATTGTAAGGGTAAATAGGAAGATTGGGGTATGAAAAGATTGAGTTAGTGTTGAAAAGGAAGATAACAGGTATGGTTTGTGTCCTACAAAAGAAAAAAAATTAAAAAAAAAAAGAAAAAGAAAAATGAAGAGATGAAAGAAGTGCACAAATGTAATAAAAGCCACACCCGAAGCTTGATTAAAGTGAAAAGATAACAAAAAGGGAGAATAAGGGAGGAAAATAGCATGGCCTGAAAAGTAGAGTATGAAAAGCAAGTGTAGTGTCAAGGACGGCATAGTCACTCTTATCCAAATATACCATACCCTTCCCTAAACCTACATTACAAGCCGAACAAAGTCCTATAATGATCTTAACCTGACTGTTTGAAAGCCAAGGCATAGAAAATAAGGACAAGCCTATGGTATTATGCATGTACAACTTGAACTTCTTTTTTAGAGTGAGTGTATTCCCAATCCCTATTTATTGAATGCAATGATGTGGGAGAAGGACTTCTTTGTTGTAAGGGTCCTAGAGTAGATTGTGATTGTTGGCTTATCGGATGAATATCATTCTGTGTATGCTAACTTTGATCATGCATATAGTGTTGTCATCCATGGATCTATTTTGTGTTGTCTTGATAACTTGTATATATGCACTGGTTTTGTACTGACAAGGAGTGGGTATTAATTATGTGAACTGAAAGGGTTGAACCACGTGGCTGTTGTAGTTCCTAGGTTTCTTTTACTTAAGTATCATTTTAGTTTATTTTCATTTTATTGCTTGAGGACAAGGAAACATTCTAAGTTGAGGGTGTTGATGTGCTGGGATTCACGGCACTTTTGAAGCTTAAAACTAAGGATTATGGGAGTTCTTAAGTGTGTTTTGTTAGATATGATACTCATTTGCTACATGTGCAGGAAAAGTATTAAAAAGATAAAAAGACTGAAAAGTTGTTGTTTTCTAGGCTAAAAGTCATGGCCCATGGGCGTGGTATCCACCACGGCCCATGGGAAGAAGACGTTGAAAGGAGACAGCAAGAGTTAGAGGCAAAATCCCATCCCACGACCAATTGGGAGGAGCATCGAAGTTGCCACAGGCCATCACACTTGCCTGTGTAAATGGACCAGAGAGGCTAAAGCAATATGTTAAGCCTGAAATCTTTCCGCAATGCCCGTGAGAGCCACTACTGGACATCATATATGCCCGTCGAAATAAGCCAGAGCCATTGGGACTTTATAATGTGTTAGTCGACATGTTGCCCATGATGCGCGTGGCAACCACAACAACCAGTCAGCCTAGCCCATGGAAGCAAGGAAGAGGCCTTGAGACATACAGTATAAAAGATCCAATGGGCACCCACGACGCCCATGGCACCCACGATGGCCCATGGGGCCTACCCATTGAAACTGCCACATTCCATCTCTCCTAGTTCTGTTAGAATTTGGTCTTTGTTGTGTATAAATACATTCCCTAGGGTTTTATTTCAAGGGTTACGCATTGTTAGGAAATTGTTATGCAACTTTGCCACATCATAACACATTGTTGAGATTTTATTCCATACTTTTGAGAATTCAATTCTTGTTCTTGATTATTGAAGTGTTCTTGAGGATTCAAGATTCTGGTTTTCTTTTATTGTTCTTGTAAGTTATAATCATGACCTCTTCATCTAAATTTGTTTGTTCTCTTGCAACTATGAGTAGCTAAATCCACAACTAGGGTTGTGGGAACCATGAAGGATTAACAAAGTAGGAAAAGTACTTAGTAATCCTACGAAGGTATTCATGCATGTATTGTTCTTCCTCACGTTTTGATTTCTGTTTAATGGTGGCCAATGTTAGGACTCGGCTTATTCCTACTTACTTGACCAATGGGGTAATGAATGGGATAGGAGATTACACAACAGATATTTGAGGCTACCAACCCTCACCTAATTACCTTGAACTTGCCCAGAGAAAGCTAATCTGGGATCACTGGTAAAGGTTAGCAAAGCAAACGCCCGTAGACTAACCAAGTTGCGTGGTGACATTCTTCTATTTTGGTCACCATCCGCTTAGGAGAACCTAACTTACTGATCTTGCATGCATAGCACTAGACTAGATTATTGGTACAATGCATTACTGCATTATGAGCTCATGGGGAACACTACCCTAGTCGCTTCTCTCATTGATTACAATACTTGAAAACTGTTACTCTTTTACTTGTTCAAATCTTAATCTCAAACATTACTTTTACTTTAACCCCCCCCCCCTTCTAGGAAATAAACAACTAGGAGCGCGAATAAACATAGTTGACCCTAGTCCTACCATATTCCTTTTGGGATCAATCCTAATCTTTGTTGGGTTCTATATTTGAATAGCGACCAATTTATACTTCAATTGGAGGTATAATTTGGGCATATCAAATTTTGGCATCGTTGCCGGGAATACGGTTTAGGATTAAGAGAGATTGTGTTTATTTCACTATTAGTCCTTATTTGCTGATTTTACTTTTTTGATGTTTTTGTTTTGTTCCAAAGGTTGCACACTTGTGCATGCCTAGTACAAGGAGTCAAGGCAATCCCCTGATTCCATTCGATTCTGAAATCTGACGAAATATGAGAAATATGGTTAAGGAAGGAGTTATCAAGACACCAGAACAGGACACAGCTCAGATATTGGCCGAAGATATGCAAAATCAGGCAGACGAAGAGGCATAAATTACACAAGATTCTCAGATTGCCGCAGACCTAGCAAATAAAAACACTGCAGCTTAATATGCAAGGCAAGCAAGGCAAGATGTTGCTCGTCAAGCCACACTAAATGCTCAAGCTGCGAGAGACAAGGTAGCCATACGCAATGCACCTCAAGATCAGTTGCACCAAGAGGGCAATGAGGTCATGATAAGTTGGTAATCTACCAACTTATTGAGCCTTTGTCCAAGAATTATTGCTATATTTTGAATAGATTTAGAGGTTCTTATGGCCTTTATTGATGTCTATGTAGGTACTTGTGATCAAAGATAGAAAATAAAGAAATGAACCCAAAAAGAGCTTAAAAGGAGTGAAGTGTGAAGTGATCAAAAAAGATGAAATTTTTGCCTTGAGATGCGGCGCTTGTGCAACACACACAAGCCTTGGTGCATTCTGCACCTCTCACCGCATGGAGCCTTGCATCGACGGAAGAATCTATTACGACGCACACAACTCATGGTGCGAACCGCACCTCCTTCGTATGACATCTCCCAAGTCAGCTGAAGTCACTAGTTCAACTGAAGAGGGTGTGCAACATGCACATCATGCTGTGTGAACCGTATGTCCCACCACACACCATCCGAAGGGAATTTTTGTCTAGAAATTTAGTAATGTTTTGGGAAAGAATTTAAACCTATTTTGGGCACAATTGTAAATAGAATTCTTCGGTGCTGAATACTCTTGATTAATTTTAGCTTTGAGAACAAGTTTCCTCTCTAAAAATAAGAAGAGGGTTTCAATCAATTCTCTCTTTCAATTCTTAGTTCACTATTTGTGTACAAAACTGAGCTTAGATATTAAAATTACACTTGAATGAAGAGGAATTTGATTTACCCACTTGGTATATCTCTTTTCTTTAGTATGAGTAGCTAATTTCATTGTCTAGGGATGTGTTGATAATGGGTGCTTGACAAATGGGTGTGGGTGTTGCTTATTCTCGCTTATAATTTCTTATTTAACATGGGTCTAGTAGTTTCACTAAGTTTTATTCCTAAAATTGGTGGTTGCAAACATTGATTTTCCTTAATTTGTTATGTTGTTGCTTGAAAGAGAATTTCATAGCTTCGGATGTGAAATTACTAGTGGGAACTTGGGCTCCCTATGATAGATTTGAGGCTAGAAATAGCTCATATCGACAGAATCACCCATTTAAGGGTCTAAGCTAGAAATAGTATGACATCCCTAAGGTTTAGCTTCGTTGTTTGTTGTTAAACTGATAGTGCTTTAATCGATATTGTCAGATATATGGTTGTTGATTGAGAGATGAACAACCATACTCATAGACAAGGCTACCTATGTCAATGAGAGAGAATTTGCATTAAAAAAAATATAAAATATTATTTGAAAATAAAATATAATTTAAATGAGGTTATTTTATGAAAATAAAAAAATTAGGATTTTTTCAAAAAAAAAAAATTAAAAGTGAAAAAAGTGAGAAGTAAAAAAGTGAAAACACTCTTTTGGGTTTTTTCACTTTTTCAAATACAACTTCAAGTTGTATTTGGACTTTTTATGACCAAACACCATTTCCAGAAAAAAGTGAAATAATTTTCTGGGAAATAGTGAAAAATTCTCATGTCCATACGCCTACTTAGTTTAAAATTGAGTCTGTAGTTGCTTATCTCAAAATGGGCCTACCCAAAAAAATTCTTGGCAAGTTGTTTTTTGAAATAAAAGGAAGAAGGGAAATAATTTTTTTGAGGAAAAGCATTCTCTTGTCATGACTTGCACACTCTTGCTTTGGCTTGATTGACTCACAAACAAGTGTGTAATGAACTCAGAATAGCTTGTTGAAAGTCATTTGTCCCAATTGATTTTGAGACTAATGAGAGAAGTCTTGTGGCATGATGCCTTGTGTGGTGAGGCTTTACCTTGATTCTCGTGCATGCGTGTCGTCTAGAACTTGCCCCGAATGTGATTCAAGGCAAAGTTCTAGGTGTGACCGATCTTGGAAGATGACCTTAGGGCCTTTTTGATAGCCACTTCACCCAACTGACTTCCCTTAATATCAATCCTAGTGAACTCCTCTGAGCTTGTGACCGTTCTTTCACACTTTTTTTAACACCTTGACCTTTTTGGAACCTCTATCTTGGCACACATCCTCCCTAATTACTTGGAAGTGAAACATAGGCTATAATCCTAAGTTTGGGGGGAGGGGGGAATGAAAAGACAACATAGGCAAATGCATAAGTTTGGGGGTGTATGTGATCAAATAAGGAGAAGAAAATAAATGCGCCTCAAGTGCATGGTAGCACCGTAAGTTTGAATTGAAAATTGCTACAAAAGTTTCCAAAAGTTCAAACCAATGAGCAAAATGAAAAGCAAGAATAGGTGCTACCAAATGAAGTTTATACAAGGAGTTAAATAATAATGATTGAAAAGGAGAAGCTTGGGTTGTGTGAGGAAGAAATAAGGTGAAGTAGAAATTTAAAAATGTGAGCGGTGTTCAAAATGATAACAAAGAGCATTAGGGAGGTGTAGTCACTTGAACAAAATGAAATCCTTACCTTATCCCTAGCCAACATCGTAACCCGCAAGTCCTTGGTGATTTTGAGCTTGGCTACCCTATATTAGTGGTGATTTACATGAAGGGAAAGCCTATGGTTCGACGTGTGTGCACTTGAACTTCCTTGAGAGAGTGAGGCTCCTTGGTTATCCTATAATCCCTTTGTTTGAAAATTATATGATTGTGAGTGGGATTCTCTCTTGTGGTGAGTGGCATCATGCACTCGAATTGAAACATGAAGTCTCTATTTCAATTGAGAGGAATGCATGAGACAAGTTGTGTGGCAAATCTCGAGGCAAACCTTGACGGTCCATGCCAATGACTTGAGAAGATTAAATGTCTTATTTTGAATGACAAAATTCCCGTGATTTTAAATGAGAAATGAGGTCCTTTTGAAAAAGGTTTTGAAATAACCAATTGCCTTGATATTGTGGTGGTTCAAATTGAGATAAGTATTGTCGTTGAGTCTTTTTGTTTGAGTCTTTTTGTTTATTCTTTTTCTTGATTTTTAGCATAGGTTAGTCTTTTGTGCCACGATTGAGTCTAGAGCATAATTCATTCCTTGCCTTGTGAGTATCTTGCTTGAGGACAAGCAATAGTTCAAGTTTGGGGGTTTGATAAGTCGGTAATCTACCAACTTATTGAGCCTTTATCCCTGAATTATTGCTATATTTTGAATAGACTTAGAGGTTCTTATGGCCATTATTAATGTTTATGCAGGTATTTGTGATCAAAGATTGAAAACAAGGAAATGGACCCAAAAAGAGCTTTAAAGGAGTGAAGTGTGAAGTGATCGAAAAAGATGAAGATTCTGCCTTGAGATGAGGCGCTTGTGCGACATGCACAAGCCTTGGTGCGTTACACACCTCTCACCGCATGGAGCCTTCCATCGACTAAAGAATCTGTTACGAGGTGCGGTCATTGTGCGACGCGCACAACTCATGGTGCGAACTGCACCTCCTTCGTACGACATCTCCCAAGTCAGCTGAAGTCACTGTTTCAACTGAAGAGGGTGTGCAACACGCACATCATGCTGTGCGAACCGTATGTCCCACCACACACCATCCGAAGGGCATTTTTTTCTAGAAATTTAGTGATGTTTTGGGAAAGTATTTAAACCCATTTTGGGCACAATTGTAAATAGAATTCTTCGGTGCTGAATACTCTTGATTAATTTTAGCTTTGAGAACAAGTTTCCTCTCTAAAAAGAAGAAGAGGGTTTCAATCAATTCTCTCTTTCAATTCTTAGTTCACTATTTGTGTACAAAACTGAGCTTAGATATTGAAATTACACTTGAATGAAGAGGAATTTGATTTACCTACTTGGTATATCTCTTTTCTTTAGTATGAGTAGCTAATTTCATTGTCTAGGGATGTGTTGATAATGGGTGCTTGACAAATAGGTGTGGGTGTTGCTTATTCTCGCTTATAATTTCTTATTTAACATGGGTCTAGTAGTTTCACTAAGTTTTAATCCTAAAATTGGTGGTTGCAAACATTGATTTTCCTTAATTTGTTATGTTGTTGCTTGAAAGAGAATTTCATAGCTTCGGATGTGAAATTACTAGTGGGAACTTGGGCTCCCTATGATAGATTTGAGGCTAGAAATAGCTCATATCGACAGAATCACCCATTTAAGGGTCTAAGCAAGAAATAGTATGACATCCCGAAGCTTTAGCTTGGTTGATTGTTGTTAAACCGATAGTGCTTTAATCGAGATTGTCAGATATATGGTTGTTGATTGAGAGATGAACAACCATACTCATAGACAAGGCTACCTATGTCAATGAGAGAGAATTTGCATGAATAGGAAATCACTTTATCCCACACTAAAGCCCCATTGGATGCACATCCCTAGTTGTCTACTCTGATTTGTACACCCATTTTACATTACCATCTTGCTTGAATTGAGATTGTGGTGACAGAATCCCAATTTCCCCCAATCCTTTACTTTCGTGTTTTCAAACATTTACTCTCTTAGTGAAGTCATTTCATTACAATCATCATTGTGCTATCTACAAGTCTCTGTGTGTACGACCCCGACATCCATTGGGTACTTATAAATGTGGTTTGCTTAACGATTACCGATACCTCCATCTTTGAGGAGTACGTTTGAGCATTTATCAGGCTTCTAGATTCAACCACCCTGACACATCCCTCACTACAAAGTTGATGATGATGTTCATATCAATGATGCAGGGACAATAGGACCCATAGTATTGCCACCACTGCCCATTGGTACAAAGTTTGACATCACTAGCACTATGATCCAGCTGCTGAATCTAAAAGGATTATTTTTGGAAAGCCCACTGACGATGCAAATTTACACTTGGTTAACTTTGTGGGGATTTGCAAGGTGTACAACTTTCCAGAGGTAGACCAAGATATTATCAGGTTGCGGTTGTTCCCATTTTCTTTGATTGGAGAAGCGACATTGTGGCTTACTGAGCTTCCTATAGTTCAATATTTACATAGAGGGAACTGAAGAGTCAATTTCTGGAAAGGTTTTTTCGTCCTTCAAAGATGTCGCAACTCAAACAGGAGATATATAACTTCAAGTAGTTGAGCACAGAGGCACTATATGAGACATGGCTTAAGTTCAATAAGAAGATAAAATAGGTGCCAAATCATGAAATCCCTCCAGATTATTTAATGGAGATTTTCTACAAAGCACTAAACGCAAATACTAAGGCAGTTCTTGATACAGTCACGAGGGAAGTGTTCATAGAAAACACTTTCATAGAAGCTTCTGAGATGCTTGATAGAGTTACAAATATGAACAGAGCCTGGCATACTAGAGATTCTGAGAGGTTCCTGATGTTGGGAAATCCTTAGACCAGCAGGAGTTGCAGGAGCTTAGACAACAGGTAGCAAGATTAAAGACAAGTGTAGATCTGATTGCAAAGCAAATCCTGTATAACGGAGCAAAAAAAGTGAATGTTGTAGGTTTACAAGGTAAGGCACCAAGATAGGATGGGCCTAAATCTAATGATGAAGCTAATTATCTGAATAATCAAATGGCGGGTTTCCAGGCGAATGGCCAAGGAAATCAAGGTCAGAACAGAGATAGGGATAATAACGGAGACAGAGATAACAACTATAATCGGTCTTGCTATAGAGACTTGAGCAGGGGTACAAATAGAGATGGTTACTAGAACAAGAGGAATGGCTACAAGAATGATAGAAGTGGCCTGTATGTCCTTCCTGGAAATCATGAAGCAGGATCCGAATAGCCAACAGTCAAAGAGATGTTAGCTAAGGTGTTATAAAAGGTTGAGTCTACTGATTGTAACTTGAAGGAGATGTGTGCTGACACTCCGGCATGAATCAGAAGGTAGAATCACATGTCGTTGCTATAAAACAGATTGAGATACAGTTAGGGTAAATGTCTACATTCCTAAATTCGCGTCAAACTGGCACTTTTCCAAGCGATACAGTTTAAAATTCAAAGAATCATAGACATTATATGGAGGTGACTACTCGAAGCGGAAAGAAGACTATTGATCCTCCTGTCGTTGTAGTTGTTGATGAGCAAACTGAGCCTAAAAATGAAGAAGTTGAAGTTGTGGTTGAGTTTGAGGTAAAGGGTGGTGAAGATATCCGTATTGTAGAAGAGCCAGCTGCTACCAAAAGAAAGGAAAAGGAGGTCCCTGAAGTTGTAAAGCCTATGTCGCAACCTCCTGCTCCCTTTCCACTGAGACTAGTCAAGAAGATTAAGGATGAAAAGTATAGAAAATCCATCTCTATATTAAAGAAGCTTTTGATAAATATTCCCTTGGTGAAAGCACTGGAGAAAATACTCGGATATATGAAGTTCATGAATGACTTAGTGACGAAGAAGAGAATTGTCAGTTTTGAGCCTGCAGATAATTTACATCATTGAAGTGCAATAGCTTCTCATTCTCTTGTACAACAAAGGGAAGATCCTGGAGCCTTTACTATTCCTTGCACGATTAGGTCATTCTATTTTTCTAAGGTTGTAACATCCCGTGCATGTATCCAGCTATCTAAGTTAAAAATCTCAGAAAATTTCAAGCTTTCAGAGACGATGGCTCAGACAACGATCCATCATTTGGAAGCACGGTCCCGTCATGTGCTCCCTCGTCCCATCTCCAGAAGACCTCTCAGAGTGTCCCAGAAATAATGAGTCCAAGAATGGTCCATCCTTCTGGACGACGGACCGTCTTCTCAGCTTTCCTGGTACTCGTCGTCCTAATTTCATAAACCTATCTTCCAAGTGCTGCCAGAAATGACGAGTCGAAGAATGGCCCGTCCTTCTGGACAATGGGTCATCATTCCAACCATAATCCCTGAGGTCCAGTAGACCCCAGACTCTTTCAGTCAAACCACGGTTCCCTTAGACGGTTCGTCCTTCTGGCTAACGGACCGTCGTCTAACCCGTAGTCACTGACTTCGACAATTTTGCCAACTTTTCTTAAATTAAGTCCAGGGGTATTTTGGTTATTTCCCACCCTATTATGTATTAAGTGAAGTTGTTTTGACTACTTTTAGAAGGGTTTTCACCCATATTACCCTAAGTCCCTCTTAATTTCATCATTCTTCACTCAAAAAGGAAAGTTGCTCTCAAGCTCAAGTTTCCAAGCTCCAAGTCAAGTCTCCTTATTTTTTCCAATCAAGTGGTTAATCTTCCACCAAGGTATGTGGATTTTTAACAAAGGGTTCCTTTAACCCTTATGCCCAAAATCTCCAATTCTTATGTTGAAATATGAACTTATTAAATTAGGGTTTTGATCTAAATTGGGGAAAATTTATGAAATCAGTTTCTATGTTTAAATTCATGGTTTCCTCTTGATTACTCATGATTTAAGTATGATTCTATTGTTGGTTTTAAAAGCCCAAGCATGAAAGTTGATTTTTAGCGTGAAACTATGAAATTGCATGCATAATTCTTCAAGTGTGAATTTAGAAAGAAAAGCATGTTTTTGAATTATGGCTATGCTAAGCCTATGAACTATGATATGAAAGTTGCATGATACCCGATGTGTTTTCATGCTTTATGTATAATATTTGGCAAGAGAGTATGCCCTTATGAATAAGATTTGGCATGAGAGTATGCCTTCATGATTATGAGCTATATGTATGCATGTTTTGGGAGTAGTATTTAGCACCGAGAGGATGGGTGAGAGTACCCTTAGTCCCATAAACTACGTTGCCAGCGTAGGTCATGATATGATATGATATGTGCCTTAAAGGCTTATGAGAATGGATCCACGTCTTTATGTATGGTGTCCTTGCCTTAGCGGGGAATAGAATAGCTTTGCCAACTAGGGTTATATAGTTGGGTATGGTGACTTGTTCCTTGGAAGGGTTCAAAGTCATCTTTGCTAACTGGGGTTATACAGTTAGATTCCATGTAGCTCACGTGGTCTCATGTCGGTTATAAGAAACTCCCGTATGTTATGTTTTCAAGTTTTCTAATCTTTATGAACCTTCTTATGAAACATCATCTTGAAGTTGGCTTTTGCCTTATGATTTAGCTTTTTATGTTGATATCTCTTCATGATACTCTACTACGTATGAATTATGTTTAAGTACCCTTTTAAAGCATGTTATCCTTACTTATGCATCACTCACATACTTAGTACATTCCATAGTACTAACGCATATTGCTGCATCTTTTATGATGCAGACTGAGGTACCCCTTCTCAGCTTCGTGGCTAGAGTCTCAGGCCACTTCCTTAGTCAGCTGTGGTGAGTCCTCATGGTTCGAGGACTAGTTATGCTTTTCCTTATGTTAGCTTTACTTTTATACTCCGAGTTAGCTAGGGTTTTGTCCTAGCAACTCTTATGTTATGACTAAAGGCTTTCAGACATAGTTTGTATTCGAGTTCCCTTTTTAGATATTGTATGTTATGTGGCTCTTAGACCCTTATTGATGTTTCTTTATTGGATTTCCATATTATGCTTCTGCTTGTCTTTTCTTATGCTTGAGAATGCTATGGCCAAGGGTTAGCGTAGGATCCTTGTGGTCCTGAGGCTCGTGTTACATCTTGGGGGTAACCTCGTGGCATGAAAAACTTGGTATCAGAGCCTCAGGTTCAAGAGTCCTAGGATGTCTGAAAGCTGCATTGAGTAGAGTCCTTCTCATGTGTGAGAAGCGCGCCAGACATATGAAGAGGAAGCTATGAGGTGTCTTAGAAAAAGTTCACTTCTTTCATGATCACATTGTGCGATAGAGCTTAAGTCTAATATTCATCTAATCCTTATCTTATGCATTTCAGATTATGCCTCCTCGGCGTGCTATGCCTCCCCGAGCCGCTTGAAATGTCGCTCCTCAAGTTATGGTTCTCGATGTCACGAATGATGAGTTTAGGAATGCTATTCACCGACTAGCTCAGACTTTGGCAAATCAAAAGGCTCCTGCCCCCGCTCTTCCTCAAGGTGGGGTAGCGGCCCGAGTTTGTGACTTTATCCGTATGAACCTACCGGAGTTTTGGGGTTCAAAAGTGGGAGAGGACCCGCTCAACATTTTTGATAAAGTTAAGAAGATCTTCGAGGTGATGCAAGTAGCGGGTGTTGATTGTGTTGAGCTTTCATCCGATCAACTCAAGGATGTGGCTCATATTTGGTTCACGCAATGGAGGGAGACTAGAGTGAGGGGTGCGATCCCCATGACTTGGGAGTATTTTGAGAGAGCCTTTCTTGATAGATTCTTTCCCCGTGAGTTGAGGCAAGCGAAGGTGGAAGAATTTGTGAAATTGAGGCAAGGTTCGATGTCGGTGTAAGATTATAGTTTGAAGTTCACTCAGTTGTCTAGATATGCCTCCTCCATGGTAGCGGACCCGCATGATCAAATGAGTAAGTTCATCTATGGTGTTTCTGATATAGTGAAGAAGGAGTGTAGGTCTGCCTTGATGTTGAGTGACATGAACATCTCTCGTCTCATGACTCATGCCCATCAGATTAAGGGTGATAAGCTTAAGGAGATGGATAGGAAGAACAAGAGGGTTAGATCCGAGGGATCAGGTTTTGGTCATCACAAGTTCGGAGGTGGACATCGCTCTTCTTTCCAGAAAAGGTCATCATGTCCGGTTCACTCTTCTACTAGTGTTCCTACCCAGGCTCAGAAGCCTCATCATGATCAAGGTGGTAGAGGGTATGGTTCTTATTCCCAGTCTCAGGGTAGTGTTACTAAGAGACCCTCCTACCCATCTTGTGCTAACTGTGGGAAGAATCATGTTGGCAAGTGTTTGGCCGGTTCAGGTGGTTGCTTTGGTTGTGGTCAGGCTAGGCATCATATCAAGGATTGCCCTTCAGCTAGGAAGGGGCAAGGAGGTGGTAGGACTCAGTATACCCCAGCAGCTTTAGGTGGTAGACCAGCCCCGCAGGGCGCAGCTTCTAGTTCTAGTTGTCAATGCCAGAACCGTCTTTATGTTATGTCCTCCCGTCAGGACCTAGAGAGTTCACCATATGTGGTTACAGGTATGTTAAAAGTATTCTCTATTGATGTTTATGCCTTGTTGGATCCTGGTGTATCCTTATCTTTTATAACCCCTTATGTAGCTTGTAAGTTCGAGATTCGTCCTGAATTGCTTTTAGAACCCTTTCATGTTTCTACTCATGTTGGTGAGTCAGTCCTAGCCGAAAGAGTATCGAAATTTCTATATCTCAGTCCTTCATAGAGTCACTTCAGCGAATTTAGTAGAGTTGGAGATGAGTGATTTTGATGTCATTCTCGGTATGGATTTGTTGTATGCATGTTATGCCTCAGTTGATTGCCGCACTTGTGTTGTTAGTTTCAAGTTTCCTAATGAACCTGTCCTAGAATGGCAAGGAAATTCCTCTTCTTCGAAGGGTCATTTCATATCTTATCTTAAGGCTCGGAAGATAATTTCTAAGGGTTATGTCTATCATATAGTTCGGGTTATGGACACAGAGTCGGATACCCCGACTATTCAGTCTGTTCCTATTGTGAATGAATTCTTAGAAGTGTTCCCTGATGATTTGCCTGGAGTCCCTCCCGAGCGGGAAATTGACTTTGGGATAGATCTTCTTCCGAATATGAATTCTATCTCTATTACTCCCTATAGAATGGCCCTCGTGGAACTCAGGGAGTTGAAAGACCAGCTCAAAGACTTGCTTGATAAGGGTTTCATCAGGCCTAGTATTTTACCTTGGGGTGCCCCAGTTTTGTTTGTTCGAAAGAAAGATGGTTCTCTTAGAATGTGTATTGACTACTGTCAATTGAACAAGGTCACAATCAAGAATAAGTATCCCATTCCTAGGATTGATGACTTATTCGATCAGCTTCAGGGTGCTAGTTTCTTCTCCAAAATTGACCTTAGATCCGGTTTTATCATCTTTGGGTTTGGAAATGTGATATCCCGAAGACAGCCTTCAGGACTCGGTATGGTCATTATGAGTTTGTCGTCATGTCCTTTGGTCTAACGAATGCTCCTGGAGCTTTTATGGATTTGATGAACCGTGTGTTCAAACAGTATTGGGATATGTTTGTGATAATTTTCATTGATGATATCCTCATCTACTCTCGGAGTGAGGAGGAGCATGCGAATCACTTGAAGGTTGTGTTGCAAACTCTCAAGGATATACAGTTGTTCGCAAAGTTTAGCAAGTGTGAGTTTGGGATGCAGTCTGTCGCTTTTCTGGGTAATATTGTGACTAAATACGGTATTTAGGTTGACTCTTAAAAGATTGAGGCGGTAAAGAACTGGCCTAGATCCACTTCCCCATCCGATATTTGGAGTTTCTTGGGTTTGGCTGGTTACTATAGGAGATTTGTGGAAGGTTTTTCCTCCCTTGCTTCCCCATTGACCCGATTGACACAGAAAAAGGTTAAGTTTCAGTGGTCCGACTCTTGTGAGAAAAGTTTTCAGGAATTGAAGACTCGATTGACTACAACTCCAGTATTGGCTCTACCCGAGGGCCTTGATGATTTTGTTGTGTATTGTGATGCCTCCAGAATTGGTTTGGGTTGCATTTTGATGAAATGAGGCAAGGTGATTGCTTATGCCTCGAGACAGCTTAAGGTGCATGAGAAGAACTACCCTACTCATGATCTTGAGCTAGCGGCCGTGGTTTTTACGTTGAAGATTTGGAGGCATTATTTGTATGGTATACATGTGGATGTTTTCACTGATCATAAGAGCCTTCAATATGTGTTCACTCAAAAGAAGTTGAATTTATGACAAAGAAGATGGCTTGAGCTCCTTAAGGATTATGATATGAGTGTGCTTTACCACCCGGGTAAAGCCAATGTTGTGGCGGATGTTTTGAGTAGATTGTCAATGGGTAGTGTGGCCTTAATTGAAGATGGAAAGAAGGAATTGGTTAAAGAAGTTCATAGGCTTGCTCGGTTGGGAGTTCGCCTTATGGACTCGACCGAAGGTGGTGTGATTATGACTAATGGTGCCGAAGCATCCTTGGTGGCTGAGGTGAAATCCAAGCAAGACCAAGATCCCGTTCTACTTCAGCTTAAGGGTGCAGTGAGTCAGCAAAAGGTTGAGGTTTTCTCCTAAGGTGGAGATGGTGTGCTTCATTTCCAGGGTCGGCTATATATGCTAGATGTAAATGGATTGAGACAGAAGATTTTGTCTGAGGCTCATAGTTCTAGATACTCCATTCATCCGGGTGCCACTAAGATGTACTGTGATCTACGGGAAGTCTTTTTAATGGAATGGTATGAAGAAGGACATAGCCGGGTTTGTGGCTAAGTGTCCCAACTGTCAACAGGTAAAGGTGGAACATCAAAGGCCAGGTGGTATGCTTCAGGATGTTGATCTTCCCACTTGGAAATGGGAAGCAATCAATATGGACTTTATTACGAGTTTGCCTCGTACTCGAAGGCAGCATGATTCCATTTGGGTGATTGTCGACCGAATGACCAAGTCGTCCCATTTCTTGGCTGTTAAGACTACGAATACAGCAGATGATTATGCCAGACTCTACATTTATGAGATAGTCCGATTGCATGGTGTTCCCTAGTCTATCATTTCGGATAGAGGTCCCCAGTTTACATCTCAATTTTGGAGATCATTTCAGAAAGGTCTTGGTACTAAGGTGAAGCTTAGCACAACTTTTCACCCTCAGACAGATGGCCAGGCCGAGCGTACTATTCAGACTTTAGAGAATATGTTGAGGGCTTGTGTTATTGACTTCAAAGGAAATTGGGATGATCACTTACCTCTTATCGAGTTTGCCTACAACAATAGTTTCCACTCTAGCATCCAGATGGCTCCATATGAGGCACTTTATGGTCGGAGGTATAGGTCTCCTATTAGTTGGTTCGAGGTTGGTGAGGCAGCCTTGATTGGTCCAGATTCTGTGCACGAGACCATAGAAAAAGTTTAGCTTATTCGGGAAAGGTTGAAGACCGCTCAGAGTCGATAAAATCTTATGCGGATGTGAGGAGAAGGGAGTTAGAATTTGAAGTTGATGATTGGGTTTTCCTTAAAGTGTCACCCATGAAGGGTGTGATGAGGTTTGGCAAGAAATTAAAGCTCAATCCCCGTTTTATAGGTCCTTATCGGATTTCGAGGAGAGTTGGTAGTGTTGCTTATGAGTTGGAGTTGCCAGCGGAGTTGGAAGCGGTTCACCCAGTTTTCCATGTTTTCTTGTTGAAGAAGTGTGTTGGCGACCCGAGATTGATTGTTCCTTTGGAAGATGTGGGTGTGAAGGATAGGGTCACTTATAAGGAAGTTCCCATGGAGATTCTTGATCGTCAGATTCAGAGGTTACGGAACAAAGAAGTCGCTTCGGTAAAAGTCCTTTGGAGGAATCAGCTTGTTGAAGGTGCTACTTGGGAAGCGTAAGAAGCCATAAAGACAAATATCCTCATCTCTTTCCTTCCGATTCAGTTCCAGCTCGAGGTAATAGTTTCCTCCTTAGTATGTCCCTCCGATTCTACTCCATCAGTTCCTCTCATGAGTTTAGCATGCGTCCATGTTTTACGAAGTTAGTTTATCATGTTTTCAAGTTAAAAAGTACAAGTTTTGTGATTACCCCTTGATTTCTATGTTTTGATGTTTTGTTGGGCTGTTTTCCCTCAGTTTTCCTTGATGAGCCTTTATTCGAGGATGAATGATCCCAACGGGGAGATATTGTAACACCCCGTGCACGTATCCATCTATCTAAGACAAAAATCTCAGAAAATTTCAAGCTTCAAGGGACGACGGCTCAGACGATGATCCATCATTTGGAAGCACGGGCCCATCCTGTGCTCCTGTCATCCCATCTCCAGAAGACCCCTCAGAGTGTCCCAGAAATGATGAGTCCAAGAATGGTCCATCCTTCTGGACGACGGACCGTCTTCTCAGCTTTCCTGGTACTCGTCGTCCTAAGTTCATAAACCTATCTTCCAAGTGCCAGAAATGATGAGTTGAAGGATGACCCATCCTTCTGGACGATGGGTCATCATTCCAACCATAATCCCTGAGGTCCAGTAGCCCCCAGACTCTTTCAGTCAAACAACGGTTCCCTTAGACGGTCTGTCCTTCTGGACGACGGACTGTCGTCCAACCCGTGGTCACTGACTTCGACAATTTTTCCAACTTTTCTTAAATTAAGTCCAGTGGCATTTTGGTCATTTCCCACCCTATTATGTATTAAGTAAAGTCATTTTGACCACCTTTAGAAGGGTTTTCACCCATATTACCCTAAGTCCCTCTTAAGTTCATCATTCTTCACTAAAAAGGGAAAGTTGCTCGCAAGCTCAAGTCTCCAAGCTCCAAGTCAAGTCTCCTTATTCTTTTTCAATCAAGTGGGTAATCTTCCACCAAGGTATTTGGATTTTTAACAAAGGGTTCCTTTCACCCTTGTGTCCACAATCCCCAATTCTTATGTTGAAATATGAACTTATGAAATTAGGGTTTTGATCTAAATTAGGGAAAATTTATGAAATCAGTTTCTATGTTTAAATTCATGGTTTTCTATTGATTACTCATGATTTAAGTATGATTCTGTTGTTGGTTTTAAAAGCCCAAGCATGAAAGTTGATTTTTAGCGTGAAACTATGAAATTGCATGCCTAATTCTTCAAGTATAAATTTAGAAAGAAAAGCATGTTTTTGAATTATGGCTATGGTAAGCTTATGAAATATGATATAAAAGTTGCATGATACCCGATGTGTTTTCATGCTTTATGTATAAGATTTGGCATGAGAGTATGCCCTTATGAATAAGATTTGGCATGAGAGTATGCCTTCTTGATTATGAGTTATATGTATGCATATTTGGGAGAAGTAATTAGCACCGAGAGGACAGGGTGAGAGTACCCTTAGTCCAATAAACTACATTGCCATCATGGGTCATGATATGATATGATATGATATGATATGTTCCTTAAAGGCTTATGAGAGTGGATCCACATCTTTATGTATGGTGTCCTTGCCTTAGCGGGGCATAGGACAGCTTTGCCAATTAGGGTTATATAGTTGGGTATGGTGACTTGTTCCTTGGAAGGGTTCAAAGTCAGCTTTGCTAACTGGGGTTATACAGTTAGATTTCATGTAGCTCACGTGGTCTCATGTCGGTTATAAGAAACTCCCGTATGTTATGTTTTCAAGTTTTCTAAGCTTTATGAACCTTTTTATGAAACATCATCTTGAAGTTGGCTTTTGCCTTATGATTTAGCTTTTCATGTTGATATCTCTTCATGATACTCTACTACGTATGAATTATGTTTAAGTACCCTTTTAAAGCATGTTATCCTTACTTATGCATCACTCACATACTTAGTACATTCCATAGTACTAACGCATATTACTGCATCTTTTATGATGCAGACTGAGGTACCCCTTCTCAGCTTCGTGGCTAGAGTCTCAGGCCACTTCCTTAGTCAGCTGTGGTGAGTCCTCATGGTTCGAGGACTAGTTATGTTTTTCCTTATGTTAGCTTTACTTTTATACTTCGAGTTGGCTAGGGTTTTGTCCTAGCAACTCTTATGTTATGACTAGAGGCTTTCAGACATAGTTTGTATTCGAGTTCCCTTTTCGAATATTGTATGTTATGTGGCTCTTAGACCCTTATTGATGTTTCCTTATTGGATTTCCGTATTATGCTTTCGCTTATCTTTTGTTATGCTTGAGAATGCTATAGCCAAGGGTTAGCTCTGGATCCTTGTGGTCTCGAGTCCCATGTTACGTCTAGGGGGTAACCTCAGGGCGTGACAAAGGCGTTATGTGATTTGGATGCTAGCATCAATCTGATGCCTTTGGTAGTGTTCAAAAATTTGGTCTAGGAGATCCCACACCGACGACAATGTGGCTATTGATGGAAGATCGTGCTGTGAAGAGGCCAGTAGGTATCTTGTGTGATGTACTTGCGAAAGTGGAGTTTTTTATCTTCTCAGTGAACTTTGTGATTCTAGACTATGAGGTAGATTTTGAGCTCCCCGTCATCTTGGGGTGACCATTCCTTGCCACGGGACGTGCTTTAGTTGACTGGGAGACAGGGCAGATAAAATTTAGACTGAATGATGAGGAAGTTGCCTTCAACCTATGCCAATCAATGAAGCACCATGATGGCATGCGAGTAGTCTCAGTTATTGATGTTTTAAATGAAGGAGAGTTGTCAATTCCAATTGAAGAGCGACTTGGTGTTATAGCACTTACAGACGTGATCATGAATTTTAATGGGGATGATATCTATGAGTATGTTGACATGGTTGAGGTACTTGCTGGTATGGGATCTTACTCTTATGCTCCAAAGAAGCTCGATCTAGACTTGAGGAACAGAGTAACCCCACCAGCCAGACCATCTATTGAGGAGCCTCCAGTCTTGGAGCGCAAGGCACTTCCATCACACTTACAATATGTTTTCTTGGGAACCAATAACACTTTTCCAGTGATTATAGCAGTTGATTTGTTAGATGGGCAAGTTGAGGCTCTTCTGTCCATATTGAAGAAGTTCAAAAGGGCCATTGGTAGGTCAATTTCAGATGTTGTTGGCATTCCATCAGGTATATGCACACATAAAATTCAACTTGAGCCAAATTTTGTTCCCAGTATTGAGAATCAGTGTAGGTTGAATCATCCTATGCAGGAAGTGGTCAAGAAAGAGATTATCAAGTGGTTGGACACAGGCGTGTGGTATCCAATTGCAGACAGTAAGTGAGTGAGTTTGGTTTAGTGTGTGCCAAAGAAGGGTGGGATCACTGTGGTCCCTAATGCTAAGAACGAGCTGATTTCGATGAGGCCAGTTATAGGCTGGCCTGTTTGCATGGATTACAAAAAGTTGAGCGCATGGATTAAGAAGGATCATTTTCCGATGTCATTTATGGACCAAATTTTAGACCGTCTTGCTGGTAGAGGATGGTATTGTTTTCTTGATGGTTACTCAGGTTACAATCAAATTTTAATTGCTCTTGAAGACCAAGAGAAGACCAATTTCACTTATCCATATGGGACATTCACTTTCAAGAGGATGACATTTGAGTTGTGTAATGCACTAGCAACCTTTCAGAGATGTATGATGTCAATCTTCTCGGACATGTTGGAGGACACCATAGAGGTATTCATAGATGATTTCTCTATGGTAGGTGATTCATTTGATGATTGTTGGCCCATCTGAGTTTTGTGCTACAAAGATGTGAAGAATGCAACTTGGTACTAAACTGGGAAAAGTGTAACTTCATGGTTAAAGAAGGTATTGTGTTGGGTCACCGAATTTCTAAAAAGGGTATTGAAGTTGACAAGGCCAAGATTGAGGTGATTAAAAAATTCCCCCCTCCAATCTCAGTAAAGGGTATCTGAAGTTTCTTAGGGCATGCTGGCTTCTATCACAGGTTCATTAAGAACTTCTCAAAGATTGCATATCCTTTGTGCAAGTTGCTAGAGAAGGATGTGAAGTTTGTGTTTGATGAGGCATGTCTGAAGGCATTCGAGTGCCTAAAATTGTTGTTAATCTCAGCCCCCAAAATTGTTGCTCCTGATTAGTCTGAACCATTTGAGGTGATGTGTGATGCTAATAGAGTAGCACTAGGAGCAGTCCAAGGCCAGATACGTAAGAAGATTCTTCACCCTATTTACTATGCTAATAAAGCACTGAAGCTCGCCCAAAAGAACTATACTGTGATCGAACAGGAACTGCTAGTTTTTCTATTTACACTTGAAACATTCAGGTCTTATTTGCTTGGCACTAAGGTGATTGTCCATACAGATCATGCAGCTTCCAGGCACCTTAAGGAGAAAAAGGATGTGAAGCCTTGATTGATTCGTTGGGTGCTTTTATTTCAAGAATTTGACTTTGAAGTGAAGGATCACAAAGGTACAGAAAATCAGGTGGCTGATCACTTATCCAGACTTGAAGATGATGCGATATTGCAGATGAAAGATGAGCTTGAGATTGATAATGCCTTCCCAGATGAACAGGTATTGGCAGCCTCTCAGGAATTGATCCTGTGTTATGCAGACATTTCTAACTACTTAGAAAGTGATACAGTTTCTCTCGACCTGACAGTCCATCAGCAGAGGAAGTTCATGTCTGATGTGAAGAAATTTTTTGGGGAAGAGCCTTATTAGTTCCGAGTATGTGGTGACACCATGATTCGTAGATGCATAGCTGAAATAGAGATGGAAGATATACTTGAGGCGTGCCATTCCTCTCCTGTAGGGGGACATCATGGTGGCACCCAGACACCCCTCAAGATTTTGCAATGCAGCTACTACTGGCCTACCCTCCATAAGTATGCTCATGAGTACACGAGGTCCTATAATCGATGCCAAAGGGAAGAGGTCATATCAAGGAAGCATGAGCTCCTTCTTACTCCCATCCTTGTGATTGAACTGTTTGATATATAGGGAATAGATTTCATGGGTCCTTTTATAATGTCAAATGGTATGAGGTATATATTGGTTGTTGTTGACTATGTTTCAAAATGGGTGAAGGCCGTAGCGCTTCCGAACAAAAAGGTAAGAGTGTCACAGTATTCTTAAAGCAAAATATCTTCTGTAGATTCAGCACACCACGGGTGATTATCAGTGATGGAGGATCTCACTTTTATAATAAGTTGTTCAAGGATCAACTTTAGAAATATGGGGTGAGGAACAGTGTGGCACCAACTTGGCATCCAAAGACGAGTGGGCAAGTAGAGGTTTCAAATTGGGAGATAAAATCCATCCTTGCAAACACACTGAGGGTGCACAGAACATATTGGTCTAAGAAGCTTGATGATGCCCTATGGGCGTATCGGACAACCTACAAGACTCCTATAGGTATGTCACCCTATAAGCTTCTCTTTGAAAAAGAATGTCATCTTCCGGTGGAGCTTGATCATAAGGCCATGTGGGAGCTTAAAAAACTGAACTTAGACTGGTGTGCCACATCCTATCAGCGGCTTGGTTAGTTGAATGAACTTGATGAGTTTCATCTGAATGCGTATGAAAGTTCAGCTCTATACGAGGAGAAGATAAAGATGTACCATGACCGGAAGATTAAGAAGAAAGATTTTTAGCCAGGCGAGCTGGTCCTACTTTATAATTCAAAACTGCGCTTATTTCCAGGCAAGCTTAAGTCTAAGTGGATGGGGTTGTTTCAAGTGGTGCAAGTTTCCTAACATGGTGCTATAGAGATTGAGATCCGTGACGACAAGTGGTTCAAGGCTAATGGTCAGCGTGTCAAAGCCTATTTGGGAGATGTTGAAGAAATCAAAGTGGTTGAAGCTTGGGAGCTTGGTGAAGTCGGATTAACCAAGTGACCTTCATCATGTCGTAATGTTAAATCAAGCATTGTATGGGAGGCAACCCATGAAGGAAACTTGATGAAGTCTGAGTAGCCAAGTGACCTGCATCATGCCGTGATGTTAAATCAGGCTTTGCTTGGGAGGCAACCTATGGACTAATGTTTGTTTAAGTATGCAGGAGTTGGTGAAACTGAGTAAAGTAGAATTCTATAGAAAAGGGTTCCCACAGGCATCTACGACGGGCCATCGTAGCCTCGACGGGCATGGGAAATGGGCGTGCAAACAGAAGAGTAAGGGTAAAAGTCACTTACCCATTCCCACATCCCAACATGATGGGCAGTCGTAGCCCCGACATGCATAGAAAATGGGGTCTCCAATGCCCAGGTAAGTACCCTGTGATGGGACATCGCACACCCAATGGGCATTGCAATTGCCCGTCGTCTGGGTCGATCAAAGGGTCAATAAATTTTAAAATTTTGTTATAGCCGACCCGACCCGACCTGGTTTCCCTTTCTCCTTTACCCGCTATTAAGAAGGATTTGACCTCATTCAATTTAGGTCAAATACATTCAAACTCCCTTCAAAACTCACGTCTCTCCCCCACTATTCACTCCCAAAATTTCCTCCATTCCATAAACCCCATTAACAAGAAAATTTCCTCCCTTTAAAAGTTGTCCACTCATAATTCAACATCACAAGGCACTACACATGGCACTTTCTTCATAGTCACTCAAGGATTTCAACAAATTCTTCAAACAAAGTAAGTGAACTTTAAAATTTCAATGTTGATCACCAATTTATGTTGAAGTGACGATGTTCATGGGTTTATGTGTGTGTGATATATTATGTATAATGAACCCTAGATTATGAAAGTGTTTATGTGTATGTGTTGTTGTAGTTGAACTCTAGGATTTAGGGTTGTGGATTTGATATTGTTGCTCTATAAGGGTGGTTGGGAAGATGGGTATAACATGTTTGAAATTGAGGGTGTGAAGTAGAGAAGGGTTGTGGAGCACAAGAAAATGTGTGCTAATATGATCCCACAGGGAAATCTAACAGGATGTCGGAGGTACGACGGGTATCAGAGTTGGGCGTAGGAGTGGAACAAGGACTGAAAAAGCCACTGTCCCATTTTGACAGTCAATCCCGATGGGACGTCAGACCTTCCACGCCCATGGAAATCCACTGTAAGAGGACACTATGTCTTTAAAAACCCACTACCTCATCCTGATGCCCCTTCTAATGGGACATCGGACCTCTCATGCCCCTGGGATGTTAAAAATTGTAAAATTATTCTAACTTTTTTATTTTTAGTTTTTGGTTTAGTTTACTAACATACTTCACCTGCAGGTACTAAATGGCACCACCAACTCTATTACGATGAGGGGGAGCCTGGAAAGCAAAAGAAAAAGTTTCCATTACTCATCTAAAGGACCAATCTAATTCAGAAGGCGAGAGGAGTGAATCAGACAACATCCCCCTCGTCCAGTTGACAAAGAGGAAGCTAGTGTGTCATCTTATTCTCACTCTAAAAAGGGAGAATATGAGGCACCCAAGCATGAGCAAACATTGGAGCATACTTCCCCCCAGTCTGAAGAGGGGTAAGACTCATTATGCAGATCTTCTAGTTCTGATAAAGAGAGGGCATTGCTCTTGCACCAGCAAAGGGAGGACAGGACTCGGCTATTCAGGTTTCTAGTGGAAAGAAGACCGAGTCTGGCTCTGAGGATAGTTTGCAGTTAGGTTTTGGTAAGGCTGCTGATGTTGGTTCTGAGTCGGATACATAGAGCACTACTCTTGAAAAAAAGATGACCCCACCTACTCCCAAAGCTCCAGAGATATCACTAGTTCTCACTTCTAAAGATGTCCAACTCTGGAAAAGGAAAGGTGGAATATGAAGGGTCAAAGAAGATATTTGACTATGGGCTCGAAATAATGGCAAAGGGGCACATGAAATGCCTTATTTTGGAAGAATGGAAGATTGAACCTTTCAAACTCAAAGACTTCCCCAAGTTAGACGAATATTTCAAACATTACAACTTGGGCTGGACCAGCAAGACACTCCTCGACTATCAGTCGGCTATTGTTCGGGAGTTCTATGTGAACTATCAGGCTATCCAGGAGAGATGATGCAGAAAGGGTCAAAAAGCATCAGACTTGCCTACTCTTAAGAGCATCCCTGTGCGAGGTGTCCCGATAACCATCTCGGCCACAACCATAAACAGATTTCTCTATGGGCCTGAGTATGTTATAGCCTACAACACATCAGAGTATGACCACCGGTATAAAAATGATACTGACTGAACTAAGTGGTTGGAAAAGGTTTTCACAAAGACTGGTACTCCAAAGTGGTTGTATCAGGATAAGCCTCAAATCAACAAGGCTTCTCTAACCTTCGAAGCCAAATTTTGGTAGGCTATTGTTTAATTCTGGCTTATGCCGACGGGTGGAGATAATCAACTGACAATTGGTAGGGTTGTTCTAGTAGCTAGCATGTTATCCAAATACTAGATAAATATTGGGAAGATCATAGCTGAGGAGATTTGGGATAGTATCACAAAGATCAGCTCCTCATACCCATTCATATGCCTCCTAACTGAGATATGTGAAGATGTTGGTGTCCCAAAGTATTCGGGTATTGATCGTGGAGAGCGTGCTACATGGACCCATCATCCTCAGAGGTCCAAAGATGATAGCAAAATTGTGAGCCTTGGCAGTACATCCAAATCAGCTGAATCCCGCACCATCCATGATGCTTTTGTGGTGCCACCGGAGGTAGTGCCTTATCTGACTTGTTTGCCTACTCCTAAGAGTATTTTAAATGAGAAAACTCTATCTGCAAGGGAAGAAGTTGTGGTTGATTCAAGATGCCCTTGCAGTACATAGTTGTTGACTCCTCGCAGGGTCGACACCTCTGTTCTAGAGACTCTAGTGGCCCCTTCCACTTTTGTTGCACCTCTATTGGAGGATTAGACTTTAGTCTATTCCTTTCATCCAGTAAATTTTGCCAATACTATTTAGACCACCATATAACTACAGAAGCAGATGAAAGAGTTTGTTGAACAGTTCCAGGCGATTAATGATGCTTCTATACAGAGAGTCATAACACTATTTGTTGATGTGCATGGCCGAATAAATTTGATAGAAGAGAGGATCGACAAAAAACTGGATGAGATGGGGGCAGTTGCACTTACAGAGATGAAGAAGCAGATAGCAGCACTTCGGGTGGATGTTGATGAGTTAAAGGTACGCCTGCCCTCTTTGTATTTTGGGCCTCAGGTAGTTATGCCACAGGCGCCATTCATGCCAATGATAAATTTGTGGGACTATGCACATCCTGAACTCATAAACAAAGATGACAATAAGGAAGAAGAGGAACTGAGTTGTCCTTTCTAGCCTATGAAAAAAAGAAGGAGAAAAGATAAGGAGGTTCGTAAAGAGGGTGAGGATGTTCCATTGAGCCGAAATCATTGAATCGTAAGGAGGAGAGAGCCGAGAAGAAGAGAATGAAAGAGAAGAAGAGGTGCACAAAGAATCCCTAGCCGTCCACCAGATTCGAGTAAATGCTATTGGTACTAGTGGCTCGGGAAGTGATGTTGTAGGCACCACAAAGGTAATTTCTTCAGACCTCATTGTGGGAGAGAACGTTGATGAAGATGCTCGGGGAGCTGTTGATATTGAGAGAATTGCTAAGGCAGCCTCTCTTGGTGACAAAGAAATGGGCACTGATCCATCGGGCCTGACTACTATATGATGACCGCGCTTAGGCGCCATAGGTATGCCTCACCTTCCTTGTTTTAGATAAAAAAAAAATTAGTGCATTAGGGATAATTCACCACTTGTTTTAATGGGGTGGGGCATCTTGGTTATCTGTATGGTTTTTGTAGAGTGTTTTGGTAAAGTCTAAGTAGCCAAAACATTCGCATCGTGCTGCGACGTTAAATCAGGCACTCATGGGAGGCAACCCATGAGGGTATCTACAAGGTACCTGCATCCTTGGGGTTTTCTTGTTGTGTTATTTCCCTAAATACTTTTTAAATTTCTGTTGAACCAGCATGTTTAGAATAGGATGTGTGTTTGTAGAAGAAAAATAGGGACTTAATGTAGTCTGCAGCCTTGTTTTGATAAAAATTATTAAAATGGATGCCCCCCAAAAAATTATGTGTTATAAGTATGTTGAGACTGACCTTGATAGATCTTTGAGTGACAGCATATATAGGAATGTGATAAGTAGTTTAACCTAATGCATGAACTGATAGTTAGCAATTCATTTGTCTAAACTCTATGCCATATATGAGTGAGTTGATCTGTATTTGTTCTTGTTGTATGTGTCAATCTAGAACTTTCCTAGTTAGTCTTGCCTTGGTTGTAGAATATTTTGGTAAGGAAAATATCATAGGCCATTTTTGAAGAAAGTCCACTTAATTCTAATGACCCACCAAATGAAAAAAAAAATGATTCCCTTTGACCCCTGAATTTGAGCCTAAATTGATCCTTTTTTGTTGTTAGCCTGTTCACCTTCCCTATTTTCTGTAAACCTTTGTTTTGCCCTGGTCCCTTCTTATACATTGTGTACCTCAACTCAGGCTAAACACCTAAGTTAAGAGTGGCTACTATAAGAGTAAATAGGAAGATTGGGGTATGAAAAGATCGGGTTAGTGTTGAAAAGTAACATAATGGGTGTGGTTTGTGTGCTATAAAAGAAAAGAAAAAGAGAAAAAGAAAACAAAAAGAAAAATTAAAAGGTGAAAGAAGTGCACAAGTGTAATGAAAGCCACACCCGAAGCTTGATTAAAGTGAAAAGATAACAAAAGGGGAGAATAAGGGAGGAAAATAGCGTGCTCTGAAAAGTGGAGTATAAAAAGTAAGTGTAGTGTCAAGGAGGGCATAGTCACTCTTATCCAAATATATCATACCCATCTCTGAACCTACATTACAAGCCAAACAAAGTCCTATAGTGATCTTAACCTGACTGTTTGAAAGCCAAGACATAGAAAATAAGGGCAAGCCTATGGTATTATGTATGTATAGCTTGAACTTCTTTGCGAGAGTGAGTATATTCCCGGTCCTTGTTTATTGAATGCAATGTTGTAGGAGCGGGACTTCTTTGTTGTAAGGGCACTAGAGTAGACTGTGATTGCTGGCTTATCGGATGAATATCATTCTGTGTATGCTAACTTTGCTCATGTTGTCATCCATGGATCTGTTTTGTGTTATCTTGATAACTTGTATGTATGCACAGGTTTTGAACTGACAAGGAGTGAGTATTAATTCTGTGAACTGAAATGGTTGAACCACGTGGCTGTTCTAGTTCCTAGATTTCTTTTACTTAAGCATCATTTTAGTTTATTTTCATTTTGTTGCTTGAGGACAAGAAAACATTCTAATTTGAGGATGTTGATGTGCCAGCATTTCACGGCACTTTTGACGCTTAAAACTAAGGATTTTGGGAGTTCTTAAGTGTGTTTTGTTAGATATGATGCTCGTTTGCTACATGTTCAGGTAAAAGTATTAAAAAGATAAAAAGACTGAAAAGTTGTTATTTTCTGGGCTAAAAGTCATGCCCCACGGACGTGGTATCCACCACAGTCTCTGGGAAGAAGACGTTGAAAGGAGACAACAAGAGTTAAAGGAAAAATCCCATCCCACGACCAATTGGGACGGGCGTCAAAGTTGTCATAGGCCGTCACACTTGCCCGTGAAAATGTACTAGAAAGGCTAAAACAATATGTTAAGCCTAACGTCCTACCACGATGCTCATGAAAGCCATGACAAGACGTTGCACATGCCCGTCGAAATAAGCCAGAGCCATTAGGACTTCATAATGAGTTGGTCGATGGGTTGCCCATGACGCATGTGGAAACCACAATGGCCCATCAGCCTAGCCCGTGGAAACAAGGCAGAGGTATTGAGACATAAAGTGTAGAAGATCTGACGGGCACCCACGACGTCCCGTGGGGCCTGCCCGTCAAAGCTGTCGCTTTCCAGCTCTCCTAGTTTTGTTAGGATTTGGTTTTTGTTGTCTATAAATACATTCCCCAGGGTTTTATTTCAAGGGTTACGCATTGTTAGGCAATTGTTATGCAACTTTGAGACATCATAACACATTGTTGAGATTTTATTCCATATTTTTGAGAATTCAATTCTTGTTCTTGATTATTGAAGTGTTCTTAAGGATTTAAGATTCGGGTTTTCTTTACTTGTTCTTGTAAGATATAATCATGATCTCTTCATCTAAATCTAATTGTTCTATTGCAACTATGAGTAGCTAAATCCACAACTAGGGTTGTGGGAACCATGAAGAATTAACAAAGTAGGCAAAGTACTTAGTAATCCTAGGAAGGTGTTCATGCATGTATTGTTCTTCCTCTCATTTTAATTGTTTTTAACGGTGGCCAATATTTGAACTCGCCTTGTTCCTACTTTCTTGATCAAAGGGGTAACGAATGGGAAAGGGGATTACACAATGGAGATTTGAGGGTACCAACCCTCAGCTAATTAGCTTGAACTTGCCCAAGGAAAGTTAATTTGGGATCACTGGAAAGGGTTAGCAAAGCAAATACCCGTAGACTGACCAAGTTGCGTGGTGACATTTTTCTATTTTGGTAACCATCTGCTTAGGAGAACCTAACTTACTAATCTTATATTCATAGCACTAGACTAGATTGTTGGTACAATGCCTTGTTGCGTTATGAACTCATGGGGAACCCTTCCCTAGTCGCTTCTCTCATTGATTACAATACTTGAAAATTGTTACTTTGTTACTTGTTCGAATCTTAATTACAAATATTACTTTTACCTTAACCCCCCCTCCCACTTCTGGGAAATAAATGGCTGGAGTGCAAATAGACATAGTTGACCTTAGTCCTACCATATTCCCTGTGGGATCAACCCCAACCTTCATTGGATTTTATATTTGAACATTAACCGCTTTATGCTTTTTTTGGAGGTATAATTTGGGGATATCAGACTCCTTGTGTTGCGATTCCTTGTATGGTAAGGTTTACTTCATTCTTGTGTATGCATGTCATCTAGAACTCGCCCCAAATGTGATTCAAGGCAAAATCCTAAATGTTGCTTAGCTTAGAAGATAACCTTAAACCCTTTTTGAATAGTCATTTTACCGAAAAATTCCTTCCTTTTAACATTAATTTTAGTCAACCCCCTTGAGCTTTTAACCTTTTTCTTGGCAACCATGTTACACACCTTGACCCTTCTTGAATCTTTTATTTTGGCACATGTTCCTCTATAATTTTTAGTAATGAGAATATAGGCTAAAAGCCTAAGTTTGAGGATATGAATGAAAATATAATATTGATGTAGGCAAAAGCCTAAGTTTGGGGGGGGTGCATTAACGATTGAATAAGAAATTAAGCTTCAATGTGAGGTAGCACCCTATGCTTATCTTGGGAATTGCTTGAAGTTGTCAAAAGATGAAAGAATGAAAGGAAAAGAATTGAGTGGTGTTACCTCTTGGTTAATATTGAGAACAAAGGTGTTGGGAAGAATAGCTTTTGGAAAGACTTGGATTTTGTGAGGGAGAAATAAGGTGAAGATGAATCAATGATGTGAGCGGTGTACTTGAATTGTCTAATGATAGTGTTAGGGAGGTTTTTTCACTTGATCAACATAATATCCTTACTTTAATCCTAGCCTATATAGTTACCCGTAAGTCCTTAGTGATTTCGAGCTTTGCAACTCTATATTAGCAAGGAATTATATAAAGGGCAAGCCTATGGTTCTATGTGTGTGCAGTCAAACTTTTTTGAGAGAGAGAGTGTCCTTGTGTTATCTTATAACACCATATATTGTGAATCGCATGATTGTGAGTGCGATTCTCTTTTGTGGTGAGTGGCATTACATCCTTGGAGTAATTAGTGAAGTATTGACATCAATTGAGAGGAATGAATGTGAAACGTTGTGTAGTGAGCCTCGAGGCAAGCCTTGAAGGTTGATGTCAATGACTTAAGATGCTTGACGATCTTGCTTGAAATGAAAAGTTCCCGAGATTTTGAATGAAAGAAGTCTCTTGAAAAGAGTTTTGTAGTGATTGTTTTTGTCTTGTGCATATGGTGGTACCAAATGAGTTTAGTGCTTTTGCTTGTGTCATTAGTTTTGAGTCTTTTATTTATTCTTTTTAATTATTTTGAGTCATAGTAGTCCGATGTGCAATTCGTGTGGCTTGGGAAGCTTAAGTCAATCCCTTGCCTTATGAGTGTTTTGCTTGAGGAAAAGCAATAGTTCAAGTTTGGAGGTTTGATAAGTTGGTAATTTATCAACTTATTTAGCTCTTAAGCATGAATTATTGCCTTGATTTGATGCTATTTAGAAGAATTTTATGCTTCTATTCTCTTAAATGCAGGCATTCGTGTAAATGAAGATAGAATAGGATATGAGCCCAAATGGATTATGAAATGAGGCTAAGTCAAGAGAAGATTAGGAGAGAAGAAATTTGATAAAGCTCTGCATTGAGACATGCATGCCACAAGATGTCACCTGTGTTCCACAGGTACCAACTCAAGAGGAAGCATGCAAACTGCTTGAAAGACTAGGCACCTGGTGCCGCAAGTTATCACATGCAGCCGAAGATGCCAATGTATGAGGAGTTGCAAGTGACAACTTGCACACAGCCTGAAGGACTCAGCACATGTATTCCACAAGTCCTCACTTGCGGCTGCAGGTGCTAGCGCAGATGGAGACGCAAGTCACCGAAAGGGAAAAATTATCCAAAATTCAGTTGCGTAATTGAAAACCTTCCAAGGACGATTTTGGGATCTATGCAAGAAATATTACTTATATTTTTTTCTCAATTTGTAGAGAATATTGAGTATACTTTGTAGAGTATAACTTTTAGCTTCTTCTTCCTTAAAATAGAGAAACTCCATTATTAACCATTCAAAGCTTTGAATTGAAGTTAGTTTTCTAAATATGAATGGAATTAAGGATTACCCAACTGGTATATTTTATTTTTCCTTTAATATAAATGGATAATTTCTCTTCTAGAGGTATGTGCAATAATAGGTGTTTAAAATTGGAATTGGATATTAATTATTTGTGCTTATAATTGATTATCGCGTGTGGGTCTAGTGAATTTTTTAAGTTTTAATTAAAC
The DNA here is from genome assembly GCA_003996215.1 of Jaltomata sinuosa. Taxonomy (NCBI): domain Eukaryota; kingdom Viridiplantae; phylum Streptophyta; class Magnoliopsida; order Solanales; family Solanaceae; genus Jaltomata; species Jaltomata sinuosa. The sequence goes on from QJPP01004928.1 coordinate 124,381, forward strand.
AATTGATGCCTGCATATATTTATTTAACTTCCTAATTATGGTCTTTGCTTGAGAAAGAAGTTCTATAATTGGGTAAGGATTCATAGTGAGAATTTAATAATTTGTTATCAAATGTTGAGGCTAGAAATAACTTGAATTAAAAAATTTCCATCTAAGGGTTAAGGCTAGAAATAGCTTAACTATAACACCCAGGAATTCAAACCAGCCTTTAGACTCAGAAACTCTGTAAAATTCTAAACTCTTAGGAATCACGAGTCAAGTTCATGAGCCATGGATGGAACCACGAGTTATGGAAAGGACTCGTGAAACCAGTCTTGTAGACCATCCTCAAGTCTGAGAACCACGAGTGAGTTTCACGATTCGTGGATGGTTCCACGTGTAGTGGAACCAACTCGTGGAACTCAAACTGAGGGTAGTGAGTTTCCCAGTAAACCATGAATGGTTTCTACGACTCGTTGATGGTCCCACCAGTCATACTATTGATCCGTGAAAAATGACCCGCAACTTGTATTTTAGGCTCAGAAACCACAACTCTCATTCACAAACCATGGTTCCATCTACGGTCTGTGGAACCTGAAGCCAAGAATTTTAATCTATTTTTTCCCAGCTTTTATCCAGGGGTATTTTTCTAATTTCTCACCCTCTCAACTCCTAAGTGAGGTCATTTTGGACAATTCTAGAAGGGTTTTAACTTCAATTAGTCTAAATCTTTCCCTTAAGCTCTCATTCAATCCAAAAGGAGAAAGGGTCTCTATTCTCCCAAGTTCCAAGATCCAAGCTAAGGGTTTAATCTTCAAGTCTCCATCCCTCTCATCCTAGACTAAGAAAGCTTCAATTCAGGTATGTGGGTATTCAATAAGGGATTCTTTTACCCTTATGCCCAAAACCCCTAATTTTTACGTAGATTTTCATGAACTTCAAATTAGGGTTCTTACCCAATTCTCATGGGCTTTTTTATAAATTATTTCCTCTTGATTCTACTCTGAAATTCAACTCTAAATTGCATAATTTTAGTATGGGTTTTTTGTAAGTGAATTCCTCTTTCATGAATTTAAGGCTAAGTCTAGCCAAGTTTGCATGCATGGTTGATTTAAGTAAAGAGCTTCATATGTTGATGTTATGATTTATGAATTTCAAGCAAATTGCAAGCCTAGTTCCTATTTTCCTATGAAATTGCAAGTGTTTATGAAATTGAACTAGTGCCATGCAAACTTTTAAGAAATGATCATTTATGAAAGATAGGATATCCCGACGTTCCGTCAATGCTCATGAATTATTTTAAAAGCAAGGTTGTGAGTAGTATAAAGATTCGGGATTATGAACAAGATTTGACATCTAGATATGTCGCATGTATGTGAGCACTATGATATATTTTGAGAGTAGTATTTAGCACCGAGCGATGAGGGTTATAGATAATTCAAATCTAAAACTACATTGCCAGCATAGGTTATGTATCGCTTGATGGGCTTATGAAAGTGGTTCCATGCTATGACATATATGGTTCCCTATGCCTTGGCAAATATAGGTCAACTTTGCCAACTAGGATTATATAGTTGGATTCCATGTTACTCGCATGGTCTATTGTCGGTTATAAAAAACTCCCGTATGAATGTTTTTAAGCTATTTAAGTCTTATGATATCTTATTTTGAAGTTTGACCTCTATTTCAAGCTTTATACTTAAATGACGATATTTACTTGTAATCCTCTTACTTATGCATGAATTCAGTTTTAAGCATCTTTAAGTATGTTTTTACCATGTTATTGCATAAACTCACATATTTAGTACATCCTATAGTACTGACGCATATTCTTGCGCTGCATCCTTTGATGATGCAGATTCAGGTTCCCACTCTCAAGCTCGTGGCTAGAGATTGCAGGCCACCCAGTTTGATTTGGTGAGTCCTCATTCATTCGAGGACTAGTATAATTCCTAGTTCAGTAGGTTCCTTTATTTCAGCACTTAGAGTTAGTTGGGGGTCTTGTCCCAGCAACTCCTTATGTCGTATGTAGAGGCTTTTCAAACATAGACAGTTATTCTAGTTTCTCATTTTAGATTGTATTTCTTCTAGATATTTACCTATTATGAAGTTGGTTGCCTATATTTCTAATTATGATTCCGCTATGTGTCTTATATTTGTCTAAGTTATGCCATGATCAAGGGTTAACTTAGGACACTTGTGGTCTTGGGTCCCGTGTTATGACTAGAGGGTAGTCTCTGGGCTTGATAAACTTGGTATCAGAGCATCAAGTTCAAGAGTCCTAAGGTGTCTGAAAGCAGCATCAAGTAGAGTCTCTTTCATGGGTGTGAAGCATGCCACATCTATGAGAGGGAGTATATGAGATGTTTTAGGAAAGACTTCACTTCTTTCATGATCAACATCATGCGATAGAGTTTGACTCTATTACTTCTCTAACTTGATCTTTATGCGTTTCATATTATGACTCCTCGTCGTGCCATGCCTCGCCGGGCTAATGTTCAAAAAGTGGATCCTTCAGTTCCAGACCACGAGGTCACTAACGCAGAGTTCAGGATGCCATTTATATGTCGACTCATGCAATGGCCAACCAGGCCAATCCCTCAACACCTATTCCTGCTAACCCTCAAGGTAGGGCAGTTGCGGCCAGAGTTCAAGATTTTATTTGCATGAACCCGCATGAGTTCTTTGGTTCTAAGGTTGGTGAGGATCCGTAAAATTTATTGGATGAGCTGAAGAAGATTTTGAAGGTGATGCAAGTTATCAGTGTGGATGGTGTTGAGCTAGCTTCCTATCAGCTCAAGTATGTGGCTCACATTTGGTATACTCAGTAGAAGGATTCTAGGTCTAGGGATGTTGTCCCTATGACTTGGGAGTGCTTTGAGAGAGCATTTCCTGATCGGTTCTTCCCTAGGGAGTTGAGGGAGGCTAAGGCTGAAGAGTTCGTGAATTTGAGGCAAGGATCTATGTTGGTTCAGAAATATAGACTGAAGTTCACCCAGCTTTCTTGGTATGCTCCAGCTATGGTGGCTGACCTAAGAGATCAGATGAGTAAGTTCATTTATGGAGTGTCGGACTTGGTGAAAAAAGAGTATAGGTCCGCTATGCTTTTGGGGGACATGGATGTCGCTAGGCTTATGACTCTTGCTCACCAGATTGAGGGAGATAAGTTGAAGGAAATGGCAAGGGAGAACAAGAGGGTTAGATTAGAGAGTTCAGGTTTTAGCCATCAGAGGTCCGGAGGCAGACACCGTTCTTTATTTCAGAAGAGGTCATCAGGACCTGTGAATTCTGTAGCTAGTGCTCTTACTCAGGCCCCCAGGCCTAGGTATGATCAGTCAGGTAGAGGATCGGATTCGCAATCTCAAGGGAGTGTTGTAAAAGGGACTTCATACCCTATTTGTAACAAGTGTGGAAAGAGTCACTCGGGCGAGTGTCTTTATGGCACAGGTGGATGCTTTGGGTGTGGTCATGTTAGACACAGGATTAGGGATTTCCCTTCAGCAAAAAAGGGACAGAGAGGTAGCAGGACTCAGTCTGTTCCAGCAGCCTCAGGAGGTCGATCGGCCCAGTAAAGTGTTGCTTCTGGTTCAGGTGGTGGTCAGCGCCAGAACTGCCTTTATGCTATGTCATCTCGCCAGGACTAGGAGAGTTCCCCGGACATTATCACTGGTTTGGTGAAAGTCTTCTCTCTTGGTATCTATGCTTTATTTAACCCAGGAGCTTCCTTATCTTTTGTGACCTCTTATGTTGCTTGCTAGTTCGAAATTAGTCCTGAAAAACTCTTAGAATCCTTTTGTGCTTCTACTCTTATTGGTGAGTGATAACGCCCAAACTACACCTCAAATTAACGAAGCGTAAGCGGTCGTAGTCAAATATAGAACCCAACAAAGGTTGGGGTCGAATCCCACAGGGAATATGGTGAGAGTTAAGCCTTTAGTGAATTAAGTGACTAGTTGTCAATAGTTTCCGGTAAATAAAAGGGGGGGGTTTGTGTGAACAAAAGCAAATAATAATGTATGAGAATGAATCAATAGGAGAATGAACTAGGGAAGTGTTTACCATGGCGTTGGTAACAATGTCGATTCTAGGGTTAACCGGGTTCTTTCTATATGTGTGTCACGATGTGATTGAATTAATGGTATCGTCTAAACGTCTCTCGACCAAATAGACAAATTTACTTTTCAATTCTCTCGAACTTGAAAAGGTGTGCTTTTAG